>CM069904.1:6910915-7180106 GCA_036172215.1 Camellia granthamiana | reverse complement strand
ATAGTGGGACCGCTCCCAACAGCACCAGGCAACAGGAAGTTCTTTCTTGCGGCAACAGACTACTTCACAAAATGGGTGGAAGCAGAAGCCTTGGCGTCAATCAAGGAAAAAGATGTGAAGAAGTTTGTCTGGCAGAACATCATCACTCGCTTCGGCATACCAAAGGCACTGATCTCAGACAACGGCACGCAGTTCGACGGTAAAATTTTCAGAGGCTTTTGTGAGGAGTACAAGATAGAATTCTACAATTCTACACCGGCGTATCCCCAAGCGAATGGACAAGCAGAAGCTTCAAACAAGGTAGTCTTGGATGGACTGAAGAAAAGACTAGAGAAAGCCAAAGGCAAGTGGGCAGAGGAACTCCCTCATGTTTTATGGGCTTATCGCACCACACCTCGGCGATCGACAGGAGAAACACCATTTTCCTTAGCTTATGGCATGGAAGCAGTCATCCCATTGGAAGTTGGCCTCCCCACAATTCGGAGCGAAAACTTTGATCCAGACTTAAATGGCGAGGCCATAGCATTAGAGCTTGACCTTGCGGAAGAAAGAAGAGACAGAGCATTGGTTCACATCGCCTCCTACCAACAAGAGTTGTCTAGAAAGTATAACAAAACAGTGCATCCAAGACAGTTCAAGATCGGCGATTGGGTACTTCGCAAAGTAATGGGAAACACCTTGATTCCAGGAGATGGCAAGTTGGGGCCGAATTGGGAAGGACCTTACAAAGTGGTCGGTTTAGCAGGCAAAGGGGCATACCACTTGGAAGATAAGGACGGCAAAGCAATTCCTAGGCCGTGGAACACTGCCAATCTTAAGTTGTTTTATTTTTAGCCTTTTTTTTTTTTTTTTTTAAGCAAGTGTAATTTTTTACTTTCTCAATAAAACAAGTCGATTCTTTTTCAGTATATTTGTTTTTAGTAGAGCGTAATTTTAGTAAGTCAGTAGCACTGTAAAAACATAGTTGGCCGGAATAACCAACTATGACCCCTCCTAAGCCCAGGATAAGGATCCAGGCTACAGGACGTTTGGTCGGAATAACCAAACACTTTATTCTAAGTTGGCTGGAAAAACCAACTTAGAGGTTGGCTGGATTAAACCAACACTCTGTACTCTTCAGCCGAAGTACGTGCATGGCTGAAGAGTGGTTGGCTGGATTAAACCAACACTTTGTACTCTTCAGCCGAAGTACGTGCATGGCTGAAGAGTGGTTGGCTGGATTAAACCAACACTTTGTACTCTTCAGCCGAAGTGAGTGTATGGCTGAAGAGTGGTTGGCTGGATTAAACCAACTCTTTCTACTCTTCAGCCGAAGTAAGTGTATGGCTGAAGAGCGGTTGGCTGGATAAAACCAACACTTTGTACTCTTCAGCCGAAGTACGTGCATGGCTGAAGAGTGGTTGGCTGGATTAAACCAACACTTTGTACTCTTCAGCCGAAGTACGTGCATGGCTGAAGAGTGGTTGGCTGGATTAACCAACCCTGCGTACTCTTCAGCCGAAGTTAGTTATATCGGCTGAAGAGCGGTTGGCTGGATAAAACCAACACTTTGTACTCTTCAGCCGAAGTACGTGCATGGCTGAAGAGTGGTTGGCTGGATTAAACCAACACTTTGTACTCTTCAGCCGAAGTGAGTGTATGGCTGAAGAGTGGTTGGCTGGATTAAACCAACTCTTTCTACTCTTCAGCCGAAGTAAGTGTATGGCTGAAGAGCGGTTGGCTGGATAAAACCAACACTTTGTACTCTTCAGCCGAAGTACGTGCATGGCTGAAGAGTGGTTGGCTGGATTAAACCAACACTTTGTACTCTTCAGCCGAAGTACGTGCATGGCTGAAGAGTGGTTGGCTGGATTAAACCAACCCTGCGTACTCTTCAACCGAAGTTAGTTATATCGGCTGAAGAGTGGTTGGCTGGATTAAACCAACACTTTGTACTCTTCAGCCGAAGTAAGTGTATGGCTGAAGAGTGGCTGGTTGGATCAAACCAACTCTGTGTACTCTTGAGCCGAAGTGAGTTATATCGGCTAAAGAGTGGTTGGCTAGCAGGTTAGATAGCTAAAACCGAGATCACAGTTGAGCAAATGAGTTCATTAAAAATTCATTGCAAGTATGAGCATACACACACAAAACCGGAATAAAAGTTCAAGAAGTTTTCATTAAAAGTGCAAACGCAAACCAAGTACAAATTTGGGAACCACGGCCCGGTTACAAAAGTTCTGAACAAAAGAAGAGAAAAGAAAAATCAGCGGAGGAGCGCATCAAGTTCGGCATCAAAGTCATCATCAGCATTTGGGCGGAGTCCGGTGTCAGATGGGAGAACGGTTTGGGATGGGAGCTCGGTTTCAGCCTCAACTTCGGTCTCAGTGGGCAGCGTTTGGTCGGTTAGCAGGTCGTCAGTTAAGTCTTCAATTACTGGCTCTGACCGAGCTGCCTGATTGTTGGGTTGTTCGCTGACGACCGGGGTGAGGGTTGGCTCCTCATCCTCTTCAGAATCATCATCATCATCGCCATCATCTCCAGACCCTTCCAGAAACTGCCTTTGGAGATCGGCAGCGTACTGTGATAGTGAAGCCGGAATACCGTATGGAGGTGGGTTGAAGACCTCGGTTTCAGGCCCGCAGCCGAGCTTCTCCACCGCACTCCTCCAGCCGCACTTGAAGAATAGGTCTTTGGCGGCATCACACTGGAGGCTGTATGCGTCCTCTGCATCCTTGAAGCCTTGTTTTTTCGCGTCCTTTACGCTCTTTTTCAGCTGCGTTATTTCGGCGTCTTTCTTTTTCTCAATCCTGGCCAGAAGGCGTAGGTACTTGTCCTTCGCTTCGGCGGCAACCTTCTTCTTTTCGGCTTCAACCGAATTTTCAACTTCGGTCAGCCGATCATTTTCTGCCTGGAGTTCGGCCAGTTGCTTTTTGGCCTCCTCCAGCTCGGTCCTTTTTGCTTCGGCCTCCGCCATGGCCTCCCTGGTGTTCCTCCTCAGCTCCAGCACTTTCCTGTGTGTGATGTGGTTTTTCTGGATGGCCTGCAAAGAGGAAGTAACGTTAGCCGGACTGAAAGTTGGAACAAATTGCGCAGAAAAGGACTGTGCTACTTACCAGAATCATGGACTTTGTTGAAGACCGGATTGCCTTCAGCTCGGTGTTTAGCTGCTTTTGGTGGTGCTCCATGTCTTTGGGAAGACAGACACTCTTGGCAAGGTTGAATGCCATCAAGTGGTCTTTCTCAGAGACGACTGAGTCAGTTTCTTGGATATCTCGGTCGGCAAAAGTAAGGTTGGGAGCCCATTTGGAGGATGCAGCTCGGTTGGAGTGCTCCGGTTGGTTGCTTGGTTGAGGACTTGGCGGCTGGATTGGTGGTAGAACGGTCTCGTCCTCATCAACAAGTTGTTGCTCGGTTTGACTAGTCCGGGCACGCTTGCGTTGGCGAGATGAGGATGGTTGTTGTGATGGAAGAGCTACCACGGTCTCAGTCGTTCGACCGGTTTGTGGCACCTCGGCTGGTGTTGTTGCGGTCAGCATGGCCTTCAGCCTGTTCCTCTTCGCCATTTCTTGTTCGGCGGTTAATGGCACCAAGTTGACTTGAGGCAAGTTTGGGTCCGGTTCCGGTGCCTCTTCAAGCAGGAAATCTGTCACCTTTGCTTTTCGGCGACCGGAGTATCGGTAAGTTGGTTCGAATTTGAGAAGTTTAGCCCAACTTCTTTCCCGAACTCGTAATGCGGCGCGCAGGAAACCGAGGTTGGGGTAGTTGTAGTTTGAGAGGAGATGGGCTTTATCTGCAAAGAGAAAACAAGTGTTAGTTCGGTCCAAAGTACAACGCCGAAATAAAGAAAGAAAGAAAGAGAAAATGAGAAATGAATGATGAAAATGGAATGCAACCGAGGTATGTATACCGGGCTCTCCTTGTTTCCAGTTTATTCTCCAGCCAGGAATCTGGGCTTGAAGGTCTTCAAAGTTCCCAGATACCCAGAAGAAATCATCGTCGTTCAGGTCCTTGTCCGGTGTATCCTTAATTATTTTTTCTCGGCCACGGCGTACTCTCAAGTAATAACACCAGCCGTTGTTCTTGGATCCTATGGAGTATTGATGTAGTATTTCGGCTAAACCGAGGTTCAGACCGGTTTGGTGGTTCAGTGCGGCTATACCCATTATTATTCGGTATGTATTGGTGGACAGCTGGGTGGGACATAGTCTGGTTTGTCTTAAAAATTCACAAATTAAGGGTTGGACTGGGAATCTAAGTCCGGTCTCTATTATTGATTGGAGGGTGAAGGGGACAAAACCTTCGTTGCCCCATGGGTCTACATCTTGTTCGGCTAAAATAAGGTTTACATCGGCTGGAATACGGTAATCCTTTCTGAATTCGGCTAAGCCGCCTGGGGTTTCTACCAAAAATCTGTACTTCCCCATTAAATTGTATAAGTTATGTATAAATTATTTCGGTCGAGAAAGTATGCTCAGTAGCTCGGTTGAGCGCAGTGGGGTGCCTGGCAACCTAAGTCTGCAAAGTGGAAAACAAAGGTGTTAAGCACAGACCATTGGACCGTGCTACAAAAGCAAAAGCGAGAAAAGGGAAGTCTTACTTCGGTTATATATGGTGCTATGGGATCTACCTCGGTTTCAATAAGGTGCATGTTATCTCGGTTCAGCAGGATGTTTTCGTTAGGTCGGTTCTACCTACGAGGTTGGTTATTCCGGCTGAGCATCAAGGGGCAGCTTTCTGAGTTCGGTTTAGAAACTCAGAAAGCTGGCTTGGCCCCTGAAGGCTTAGCTCGGTTGATGACCGAGTTGCTGGTTATCTAGGTTCGCACTTATTTCGGTTCGTTTATGTCGGCTATGGTACATCAGAAGATTTTACTGAGACTACAGTTGTGTACAAGTGCTAGTTCGGTTCCAGGTTACTTAAGTCTTCGTATATGCCAAAAACAGTGTCCTAGTCCGGTCGCTTCGTGATTCCAGATCTAAGCCAAGTTCTACAGGTTGCATCATGATATTCTAAGGGCTTTTGAGAAGTTTTTTCAGAAACTAAGCATGAGAGAGGTGTTTTGCAAAAACAAGAAATAAACTATAGATAAATGAGTAAAATGCAGAAAGGGAAGCAAAAACCAGAGAAATGGATCGGAGTTACTTACCAGGTGAAGAGTATGGAAATAGGATGGAAGCTTCAAGCACAGCAAGGACACGAGCTCAGGAGCAGGAAGAACAAAAAGAACACAAGGAGAAAGAGAGGAGATGAATAGAGAATGATGTGATTCGAAAATGAAGGGTTCTTTTTAGTGTAAATGCAAAAAGGGCGGGAACTGTTCAAAAGTTACGAAGTACGAGGGGCGGCGTTACAGTTGGAGCTAGCCAATCGGGGTTTGCCACGTGTCAATTGGAAGGACAATCGATTCAGTTTCTACAGACTGAAGAGACGTTTTGACCGAACGTTCTTAGTTCGGCTTAAACTTAGCTCGGCTAGAGGAGTTAAAAAGGTCTTCAGCTCGGCCGGAATAGCTGACAGACTGTAACTTGGCTGGATAAGCCAAAAATCTTAGTTCGGTTTGTAAACGAGTAATCCCAATCATGCTTTGCAGATGGAATTAAGGGGCAATTGAGAGGGGAATTTATATACCAGTGGGCCGAGCTAGGTGTTGGGCCTTAGGGCCGAAATAAAAAGGCTCGCGCAGAGAGGGCCGTATAAGTTACTCCGGTTTGGAGAAGTAGCTTTGACGATGGACCGGTCACGCAACCGTGGTAAATAGCCCGGTCTTGGGAGGACTTGGTTTTACTCCGGTTGAGTGGAGTAGCTCAAATGTTTCGGTCTTCGGTAATTACTTCGGTTGTAGCGTGTGAGAGACCGAAGTAAGCTATGATTTGCAGATAGCTCGGTTTTAGCTCCCTTATGAATAGCTCGGTCTTAGTGTGGGAAAGCCGAGGTAAGGGAGAGTAAAATGAGGGCCGAATTAATAGTTACTTCAGTCCTGAGAGTAGTCCGGCCATAAGAAGAACCATCTCCCTTGGTTTAAGCAGTGAGGAGGGTGTTGGAGGATAAGCATTATCTTCCAAGAGTATGAGTCCTAGGGGGACTCTACGTAAGGAGGAGTAATCCTAGGAGGACTCTGCACATGGAGGAATTAGAGTCCTACCAGGATTGTGCCACGCGAAACCTATATAAGCTCACCAATATCACCTAAGAAGAGGTAATGCAACTTTTGCTCCCTGACTACATTGAGCCTTTGCCTATTTCTTGCTTACTGACTTAGGCATCGGAGAGGTTTCCGGCACACACCCGCCGGCCAGCTCATTTTGTGTTTTCAGGTGTTAAAACGACGACGTGGAGAGGAACATAGGCTTGACCAACAGGATTATGAGTGGGACCTACTGCCATATAAATAGAGCTCTTATTAGAGCTCTACTTTTAATGTTCTTAAACTCACCCACATGGGTGGAGAAAAATATATAAATGCATCAACCTCAATCACTCAATTAGACATAATTTTTTAAAATTTTTATTAAAAAGTGTAATAAAAAATATATAATTTTTTTTTTTAAATTTATTGATGCATTGGAATACACTGAAGATTAGATATCGTTCTAGTAAAAATCCTATCAACCACTGCTAGCCTGTAGTTGGCGTTGAGATTCAGACTAATAAGCATATATGAATTTTGTTTGGGCTTGTTTGGGGTGTATTAAAATAGTACATTTTTTATCTTTTTATCTTTTTTGAGTCATATCATCTCTGCATTTTTCTGTAAATGTTTTCATAAAAAATTAAAAAATACACTTATTTAAATTATAGTGTTTCTCGAATGCTGCCCACAGGGCATCAACCCCACTATCATTGCTAGTGGGGTTTGTATGATCTCCTTTGTATTGTGCCATTGAGCTAGACAAATCCTTATTTGATATCACTTAACGCAGTAAAATACATAAAGAATTAGATAACGTTTTAATAGAAGAAAAATGCTCTTGAATCTACGAAAAAATAGAACGTTAAATATTTCATGTATCTAATGAAAGATTTACCCTCTGCAAGCAAGGCATGTACCTTATCCGTGCATTTATTTATTATTATTTATGTAATGTGGAAAATCTCAAGGCCAATTTGCCAATCGCCCACCGTTCTTCACAAATCTCAGGTATTCTCAGCATGTTCTTCATGTCAAATGACCCCACTCACACTCAATGAGTAGCTTTCTCTAGATTCTAAAAAATCATCAAGATTCATTTGATGCACAACTAGTGGATATGGAAAGAGTTTATTGGAACAACTGGATTGATAGAGTTAATCTAAGATTAAAAAAAAAAACTATATATACATATAACTTTTGAAAAAAAAAAAAAAAAAAATTTGGATAAATTAAAATACCGACTTTAGTCTTTTATAAATGCATTAATTTTATATGGTGTGAAAATATAAAAATAAAATATATATTTTAAAAAATGTAGAAAATTAAAGAAAGAAGATAATTTTTGTTTGGATAAACTATCAATAGGTCCTAGTAGTTGAATTTAATTCCCATCAAGTCCTATTAAAAACAAGTCCTAGTAAAATCGTTGCTAAAAATATTTTTTTGTATATATAGTTAAAAATTGACAATTAGTAATTTTTTTATCACGATTTTTATAAATTGTTGGTAAAATTTACAATTAGTAACTTTTTTTGTGACAAAATTTTCAAATTGTCACTGAAAGTTGAAACTTAGTGATATTTTTTTGTGATAATTTTTTTAAACTGTCATTAAACTAATAATTAGTGATATTTTTGTGACAAAATTTTTAAATTGTCACTGAAAATTAACGATTAGTGACATTTTTTAATAGTGGTTGATAAAAAATATCATTAATTTTTCACAAAGACTTATTAGATAATAAATTTACTTATTAGAACTTACACGTAAGTTTTTCATAAATTTTCTCACATAGTTTATCACTCAAACCAACTATTTTCTTTTAATAAAATAATTAATTTTTTAACCATATAACTAATAAATTATTTGATGAAAACTAAAAATAAATAAATAAAATACAATCCGACTGAAGTTTTGTTGTTTGTAGTAGGATTGCCCATACCTGACAAACCATTTAGATATGTGCACTCTCTCTCTCTCTCTCTCTCTCTCTCTCTCTCTCTCTCCCATCAACAAGCACATGATCGTTGCATTTGCCAAGATGATGGGTGCATACGAAGTTAGGAGTCAGCACATGTGCCTATCCCAAATCATTATCCTATTTAATTTCGCCAACTCCCCCCAGCTACTTTTTGGTGCAAATTGGTGTATATGGACAACACTAAATCAATCATTAGTTTTGTGCTATGGTAAAAAACACTTCTTTTGATTGGATGCTCAACTACAGAAGTGTTGGGTTTAAAGGAGTGAAGTGTTGATGAACTCAACTGATCATTTTGGTTATTTGCATTGGTAATAATGCTACAATTTTAAAAAATAAATTGTTCAAATTATTAAGATAGGTCCTCAAATGGTTCACTAACCCTAACAGTACCTGCTTAATTGGAAAGAATCCAAATCCGTAGGCTAATTTAGTTCATCATGACCACTAAAACCCTTATTTGCATAATAATAATTGTGTTAAATTGAACAACAATGTCGCGGACATGTACCAACAAAAACATACTAAGCCCTCGTTGGGAATGAGTTAATTTAGCCTTATTTTTTTGTCTTTTTACTATTTTAATTTTGTTAAAAAAGTTTTATTTGGAATAAATTATCAATAGATCCTACTTTTGGGACTTATTACCCAGTAAGTCCTATTGATAAATTTATCAAGTGATAAATTAATCAGTCTCTTTTGTTTTTATGAATAAATTTATAGTAATAAATTTATCAATCAGGATCTGTAAGTAAATAAAAGTCTAGTTAATAGGATTGATTGGTAAATGTCCCTAATTTTATTTATTTATTTATTTATTTTGTAATTGATTTGATAGTTGTGAGAAAAATAAATAAAATTATTATGATTTAAATGTGACATTTGTCTTATTAGCTAAATTAGTCTATTTTGTCTTTATTAATTAATTTAGCCAAAATAGCTCATACCAAATGAAGCTTAACTAAACACAATATTAAATGAGTCTTATGTCAAGTTATGAAACTAATGTGTAAATCTTGTATCTTATTTAGTATATTTGTTAGTGTTTTTCACATTACTGTAAATTGAATGTTCTGCCCTAGCTAGAGAAACAAATATAATTCTACATAATTTTGAAGAAAAAAAAAATAGACCCCTCACATGGATGGCCTCCATGCCCACAACTAGGTGAATGATGTTATGTGTGTATTTTTTATGATCGGTTTAGGTTGTGAGGTGCCCTGCATTTTTTTATTGTAGATTTAGTTTAATTTTTGGAGGCCTTTTTCAATGTGAGAGTGTGGTATTGTAAATTGGTTGAGTTGAGAGGTTACAATTCTTATTATGTATAGTGAATTTGATCTCTTTCTTGGAATAGATGTAGACATATTATTGAACCGCTTATATTGCTTTTCTTCATTATTTTGTGATTGAAACCATACGATTTGTCCATAAAGCCTTCTCTAACTTTTACTTAAATTTGAGTAAAATTTTTATTTGATACGGAATACTTCAATGACAAACATAAATTTGAGTAAAATTTTCATTAATAGCACAATGATAAATTTGAAAGTGACAAAATAGTTTTACAAAGTTTGATAGAACTTTTGACTCTTCCTTTGAGTAAAAATACTCCAAAATTAAATTTAATATGAGTTATGAGTAAGGGCTAAAGTATACTATCTAGCAAGTTAGGGTTTCGACCTCTTTATTTAAGTAAAGATGACAAACATCAAAGTACACAAAATATGAGGTGGAAGGGTTTAACAACTCTTCTAAATGGATCAAATTCAGTTTAGAAACGACTGGTGTTACACATTTCATTTTCTCCAAAAATTTATATAATTTTTCCGAACACCTAACTTTTCATCAACAAGACACGAATAAATTTATCAACAAATATACAATTAGACACAATGTTAGACAAGTTGTATATCAAATGATGGCACCCGCATATATCTCTTGTATCTTCATTGATACGTTTATTAATATATTGGTTGATATTCCAAACATTACAGAGCGTTTCCAAAGAGAACAAGATAGCATGTACTCATAATTTTCCTTAAAATTCCAATACAAAATTAGTAGAACTTTACAAGAGGATACAAAATTGGTGGAGGGGGCCTAAAATTGTACTTCTCCCAATCTACATGGAGTACTCATTATTCTACATTCTAATAATCAATAAATGAACAATTTAGTGTTCGACTCATGATTTTAAATAAGGCCATACGATCATATGTCAGTTAATATTAGACAACATCAACTAATAAGATATGTATCTAGTAATATTTAAAACCCTATTCGACCTCCACCTTGATTAGTAGTGATTCAAGTGAGAAGCAACATTCAAGAAGGCATCCTCACTGCATGGAATGGTGAGACCACCCATAGGATGATCAAACCCATATTCTGTTAATGTATATATTAGTTTTAGATATATTAGATTTAGATTTATCTCCTTGTATCTCTATCTCTCTCTATCTCTATCTCCTTGTATCTCTATCTCTCTCTCTCTATCTCTATCTCCTTCTATACTTATGTAAGTTTGTGTTCAGCCTATAAATACAGGCTCTCCTATTGTACTCAATTCAATTCAATATACACTGATACACAGTTTTCCTTTTCTTTCAACCATTCTAACATGGTATCAGAGCTCTAGGTTCTACACTTGTAGCCCTTTTATTTTCTCTTTGTGCTTAGTCCCGTACACAAGTGGTACTTCAGCACTCATTTCACCACCTATACACTTTATTATCTCCGTTCCAACACCAAACTGATCGGAATCTTCTCACGATTCCAACGATACCGACCACGTCACCAGAAACTTGTTCACGCACCCTCACGCGCAGTTTCTGTGCTCGGCGCGTCTCCGCTTCCGCCACCACTCTCACACGCGCCCTCACACGCCCTTCAGTTGCCTACTCACGTCAGCAACTGACGTCAGCCCTACGCCTGCGTACGCCATTCCTGCTGTTGTGCGCCGCACGTGCGTCGTCCTGCTACCGTGCACCCGCGTGCGCCTTCCTCCTACCGTGCAACCGCGTGCACCGTTTTTGCTACTGTGCTCCGCGCACGCCTCTGTCGTTATCGTGCACCATGCACCTCTTCTACTAACGTGTGCCGCGCACGCTGACGTCACTCCCTTCTTACTGACGTCATCTTTTGGCCTATTAGGTGCATTTTTTGGCTATTTTTGGGCCAATTAGCTACTCTCTAGCTATTTTCAACATTCCAGATTCATTAGGACACTCTGTTTCACCCAGTTCTACTCCGACACTACTGGGCCCTCTTTGTGACTCATTCTTTGATCACTTCATGAACCATTTAGATAGTTCTCCTCTCTACGGTGGCTCTTCTAGATCTGCTGTTAGTCGACATGACTCTTCGATTCAGTTTGCTTCTGCTGCTGTTGCACCTGCCTCCTCTTCCACTCACACTGCTCCTGATATTAAAGCTATTATGCAAAAGGTTCTTTCCACTTCTGGTACACCTTCTACTGCTATTTCAGTCACCCCAGGTACATCTTCATGGTATTTTGATTCGGCTTGTTGCAATCATATGACCTCTGACCCTACACTGTTTTCTTCCACTACATCTCTTTCTAATTTACCTACCATTCATACTGCTGATGGTTCTCACATGCATGTTAGTCATGTAGGTCATATTTCTACCTCTAATGTCTCTCTCCCTCACACTTATCTGATCCCTAATCTTACACTTAATCTTATCTCTATTGGTCAACTCTGTGATCTTGGTCTCACTATTCTATTTTCTCTAACTGGTTGTGTTATGCAGGATCTGAAGACGAACCAAACCCTTGGGATAGGTCGTAGACATGGACGTCTATACGAGCTCATCTACCTTCACATTCCCTCCTCCAGTACTTCCAATGTTGAGACTACTGCTTCTGCTACTATTAGTTCTCCTCTTGCTTTATGGCATTCTCGGTTAGGTCATGTGTCCTTTGGTCGTCTACGCTCTCTAGTTTCAAGTGGTCAGTTAGGTGATGTTCCAAATGATAAAGTAGACTGTCTATCTTGTCAACTTGCAAAATAGCCTGCCTTGCCATTTCCTACTAGTACCTCTATGTCTCATGCACCTTTTGATCTCATACACTCTGATGTTTGGAGGCCTTCACCTAATACCACTATGGGAGGATCTAAATACTTTGTTATATTTGTCGATGATTTCACTCGTTTTATTTGGTTATTTCTTATGAAATCTCGCTCTGAGTTACAACAAATATACTATGATTTTTCTCACATGGTCAAAACTCAGTTTTCCTCTACCATCAAAATTTTTCGTGCTGATAATGCTCAGGAATACAAAGAAACTCATTTTTTGAAATTTCTTCGTCAAAATGGTACGCTTTCTCATTATTCTTATCTTGGTACCTCCCAAAAAAATGGTCGTGCTGAGCGCAAACATCGCCATATCCTCGACACTGTTCGTGTTCTTTTAATCTCTTCTTCTTGTCCTGAACGTTTTTGGGGAGAAGCTGCTCTCACAGCAGTCTATACTATCAACCGTGTTCCTTACCCTACCATCAACAATCAAACCCCATATGAGCGTCTGTATGGCACACCTCCTGCCTATACTAGTCTTCGTGTGTTTGGATGTGCTTGTTTTGTTCTTCTTCAACCACATGAGCATACCAAATTAGAACCTCGCTCCCGTTTGTGTTGCTTCTTGGGGTATGGGATTGAACATAAAGGTTATCATTGTTGGGATCCTCTTTCTTGTCGTCTTCGTGTCTCTCGTCATGTAGTATTCTGGGAACACAAAATGTTCTCCTCTATATCTAAGTTTCATTTGTCCACTTCTCTCACTACACCATTCTTTACAGATCCCTCTCTTTTGTTTGATAAGCTTGATACAGACACTATTTCTGACATGATGACTCCGACCCATCCTGAGGATTCTGCTCCGTCTCCTGGCCCTGCTGCTCTACTCTCTGATCCTAAGCCGGCTTCTATACCTACTCCACCTCTCAGTGAGCCTCATATATCCCTTGATTCCATTACATCATCTTCTACACCAGAGGTATCTCTTCGTCATTCTACTCGGGTAACACAACCTTTTGTACTTCTTCGTGATTTCATTGTTGGTTCCACTGCTTTTTCTTCTCATGAACCTACTTCCTATCAAGAGGCTTGGTCTAACCCTCTTTGGCAGCAAGCTATGAATGATGAACTGCAAGCTTTAGATAAAAGCTCATACCTGGGATGTAGTTGACCTTCCACCTGGCAAAAGTGTTGTTAGTTGCAAATGGGTTTACAAGATCAAAACCCATTCTGATGGTTCCATTGAGCGTTACAAAGCTCATCTTGTGGCTCAGGGGTTTACTCAAGAATATGGGATTGATTATGAGGAAACATTTGCTCCTGTTGCTCGTCTTACTTCAGTTCGTAGCCTACTTGCCATTGCTGCTGCTCGCCGTTGGAGTCTTTGTCAGATGGATGTCAAGAATGCCTTTCTTAATGGCGATCTCACTGAAGAAGTTTATATGCAGCCTCCTCCTGGTTCCTTAGTTCCATCCACCAAGGTCTGTAAACTTCGCCGTGCTTTGTATGGTTTGAAACAAGCTCCCCGTGCCTGGTTTGCCAAGTTCAATTCTACCATCAGTGACTTTGGATTCTCTTCCAGTGTCTATGATTCTGCTTTATTTATACGCAAGACAGAGCGTGGTGTTATTCTTCTTCTTCTCTATGTTGATGATATGATCATCACTGGGGATGACACAGTGGGTATCTCTAGTTTCAAACAGTTCCTCAGTCGACAGTTTGAATGAAAGATTTAGGGTTGCTTAGTTACTTCCTCGGCTTGGAAATTTCTCATGATTCTTCTGGTTACTTTCTCACCCAGGCCAAGTATACCTCTGATCTCTTGGCTCGTGCTGGTCTTACCGATTGCAAGACTGCTCCTACCCCAGTTGATCCTCAAACTCGTCTCACACCTCTTGACGGTCACTTATTGTCTGATGCTACCTTATATCGTCAGCTAGTTGGCAGTCTTGTTTATCTCACAGTTACTCGTCCAGACATTGCCTATGCTGTTCACATTGTCAGTTAGTTCATGGCTGCTCCTCGCTCTCTGCACTATGATGATTTGGTTCGTATTTTGCGCTATCTCAAAGGAACTATGTTTCACGGTCTTCATTACTCCGCACACTCATCCCTACAGTTACACGCATTTTCTGATGCAGATTGGGCAGGGGATCCTACTGATCGCCGTTCTACTACAGGATTCTATTTCTTCTTGGGTGACTCTTTTATTGCCTAGCGTAGCAAGAAGCAAACTCTTGTTGCCCGTTCTAGTACTGAGGCTAAGTATCGTGCTCTTGCTGACACTACTCAGGAACTTTTATGGCTTTGCTGACTCCTTGCTGATATGGGTGTTTCTTCTCCTGGTGCCGCTTCTCTCTATTGTGACAATCAGAGTGCCATTCAGATTGCTCACAATGATGTATTCCATGATCGCACCAAACATATTGAGATTGATTGTCATTTCATTCGATAGCATGTTACACGTGGCACTGTTCATCTTCTTCCTATTTCTTTTGCTGATCAACCTGCTGATATTTTCACCAAGGCTCATCCCCTTAGTTGTTTCGGTGATCTAGTTTCCAAACTCAAGTTGGTTGATGCTTACTCACATTGAGTTTGAGTGGGGCTATTAATGTATATATTAGTTTTAGATATATTAGATTTAGATTTATCTCCTTGTATCTCTATCTCTCTCTATCTCTATCTCCTTCTATACTTATCTAAGTTTGTGTTCAGCCTATAAATACAGGCTCTCCTATTGTACTCAATTCAATTCAATATACACTGATACACAGTTTTCCTTTTCTTTCAACCATTCTAACATTCTTCCTCAGCCTTCCTCAACAATTCTTGAAACAATGGATGCTTCAAGTATGACAATGGAACCACAAATCGATTCATCTGCTTCTCTCCCACATAAACTACAAAATGACCTTTCGGGACATCCGATGATGTTGCCACTGGAGAAGATGAGGACTGGCTGTGAAGAGACATTGGCTTGAGAATTTGCTTGGCATGAAGAACAAATGTGGGCAAACGAATCCCCATGATCTTCTAGTGAGAGAGTATAAGATTTAATGGTAGTGAAAATGGTTTGTAATGTGTTTGATAAACACAAGTGAACAATGCTTCAGTGGTGTTGAAGATGGTTGTCCAAGTATGTGTTTATATATAGAGTGGTGGACCATATAGCCAAGATACTCTCTCTCTCTCTCTTCCCAAAATTTTTGTTCCATTATCCTAATACATTTTATTTAGAAAATACATTTTATTTACATTATGTGACGAGAAACTTTTAGACAAATATACAACTGAAAATATATTAGACAGAGAGATAAAAATTTAGAGACAAAAAGTCTTGTGCCTCCAAAATTATGGCTTGTTTCGAGATCAGAGGCACGTCACAAGATTTTATATCTCAGTCCTAATGTACCTGCAACCATTAGAATATATTTCGATATGTGTGTATCTTAAAAACCTGATATAATGTAATAACTGAATGCATTTTGAGATAAAGAGATAAAATAATTTAGTGGTAGAGGATCTCATTCCTTCAAAATTGTGACTTATTTTGAGCTAAGCAACATGACACAAGGTCTTCTAGCACTCCATCCCAATACATCTCCAACTATTAGATTATTTCTCGAGATACATATATCTTGAGATTTTCATATAATTTAATAATTGAAAGTTTATTGAGGTAGAAATATAGAAAAATTTGGGGAGAAAAAAATCTGGTGCCCTCTCAAATTTATGGTTTATTTTGTGCCAAGGGCCATGGCACAGAATCCTCTACCCCTTTGCCTCTTGGATAAATTAAAATACACCCCTGAGATTTGATTAAAATATGAATCGTCCCCTGTGGTTTTAAAAATTACATTTCACCCTCTGAGATTTCTAATTTCATAAAAAATCACCCTTTTTATTAATAAATCATCAAGTCAATTAACTATTTTTAATGATGTTAAAAATATGTTTCAATTAATGATTTAGATAATTTATTATTGTATAGAAAAACAATTATGAATTTCATTTTTTAATTAATTATGTTAAATAAAAAATTATAATAAGAGATATTTGTAATTTTTCAAACCACATGGGACAATTTGTATTTTAAGCAAACTCCAAGAAATGTATTTATAATTTACCCAATTTATTAATAATTGAAAGTGTATTGAGATAACGGACAAAACAATTTAGAGACAAATGATACTTAGCGGAGGGACACTACTATGACCACCAAAATCTCGATCACCATAATCACCGACCCTCCACATTGGTTCACATCTATAAATATAAATATTTTGATGATCGAAATTTTTTATTTTTTCCTTAAAATAATTTGGTGGCTGGTCAATACCATAGGGCCCATGTAGGGTGCTTGTTAGTTGCATTATTATGGCGAGAGCCCACCCATGCCCATCATACTCTCTCCAACTTGTTTGAAGGATTCCTGTGAAGCTATTGGTTAACTGCCCATGGTTTTGAGCAGATAGCATCACAAGCTTTTATTTTATTTTATTTTTTAAAATTTATTTCTGCTGATGAGCTTCTAGAGAAGTGACTGGTGAGGATATTCATTTTCTATTATTTTTATATTAAAAGGACATTGCTCTCTGTTTTTCAGTCTGATTCATTGTAATACATATTTGAGTATCTATCACTTTATATCACTACAGGAATTCACACTTTTGCCCACTAAAAATTTAGTCGGCAAAGGTCCATTTTTAGTAGGCAAAAGTTATCCGCGACTAATTTTTTTAGTCGCCACTTTGGTCGCCAATTGAGGGTCGCGAAAAGTAATTAGCAACTAAAAAGTTTTTTAGTCGGGAAAAAGTTCTATTTGCTGACTAAATTTTTGGTCGCTAAATATATAATTACCGCGACTAATCCATTTTGTAGCTAAAACACTTTAGTCGCCAAAAGTGATATTTTTCCGACTAAATATGTTAGTCGCTAATTATACCATTCCCTGACCCAACATGTTAGTTGTCAAAAGTAACATTTCCCGACCAAATCTGTTAGTCGCCAAAAGTAATGTTTGCGCAGCTAAAACTTTGGTCGGCGATAGACCTATTCGCGATCAAACTCTTTGGTTACTAAAATTAATAATTTTACTGACTAATTATTTAGTCGCCAAATATACCCTTTTGCCGACCAGCATTTTGGTCACCAAATGTGAGTGGTCATACACCGACTAACAACTTTAGTCGGCAAAAATATTACTCATCTTTCCCGACTAATCACTTGGTCGCCAAAAGAGGGAAAACAAAACCAATTTTTGGTCGCCAATTCAATTCTTTTTGTTTATCAAAATATAATAATTCATCAAATCCATTCAATATAACCTGTAATTGGCAAGAATCATTCAAACCAACAAAATCAACTGAATCATGAACATCCAACAAAATACATAAATCATCAAATCCTTAATCTGTTTAATTAAAGTCATTAATTATTATAAGTTTTCATCCACAAATAATTCCAAACTACATAACCGTTCAATTAAAAGTCATGTAATCTATATAATCATCCAATTTACATCCATCTAGCATAAAAATTTAAAACATAACAAATACTTGTTATTATATTTTAAATTTTAATCCATGCTCATCTATCTAAAAATATAACTACTAGTCTATCCAAATATTTTCTATACACATCTATCCAAAAATATATAATCCTTCAAAAAATGTAACAAGTGCCAACTAATCCTGTACAATTCAGCTTCATGAATGAGTTCATCCATCTATACCAAAGAAAAACAAAAATATTGTAAGGTACTTTTTTTATGAAAATATTTGCACATCAAATGATTATAAAATTGGACAAAAAATGAAAAATGTCAAAGGAAAGTAAAGGTAATATGAACAAATTAAATGACTATCAATACCATTTTATAAATAAAACAACATTCATATGTATATATCCAATCAACATTACAATTCTATCAATATCATCATTTCCAATATTGTTTGTCGTCTAGTTTTAATACCAACCGCATCCTCGGACTTTTTCATTTGTGGTCTTTACTCAAATAAGGCTTTTTTTATTGTTCTCTACAGAAATGTTTGTTTTTGTTACTATTTCAGGAATTGTGGAAAAGGTGGTGTTTTGTTGCTCTCACAAGTGTGTTTAATCTAGGCCGATGTAACTGTGATGATCTCGGAGCTGTTTGGGTGCTATTTCCAATTTTCGCCCCCATACGGCTTGTTTTTGCCTTTTTCTCTCACATTTTTTTTGTCTATATCTCTAACCGTATGTCCTATCAATGCGCTGCTTGCTCTCACAAGTTTGTTTAATCTAGGCCTAGGTGACCGTTATGATCTAGGCCTAGGTCACTCACCTGTTATTTCAAGTCCATGTACTTGGGTCATAAAATCCAATAATGGTTTCACCAAGATCCATATCCTCAATAATTCCAGTATCAGACTTGATTTCCAAGCTCAAATCAGAACTACTCAATCCAAATACCATCTATAGAAAATCTCGAGCAGCTCCATGACCATATTTATTATGCAAGGCAAAAGATATAAAAGCTAAATTCTATCAGAACTTTTCAAAAACAAAAAAAGGTGTAACCTCACATAGACTCTAGATCTTGGTACCATTCTGTTCGTAAAAACTATTTTCCATCTTGAAAAGTTACTTCTGTTGCAAGAAAATTTTCTAGCAAGATTTCAATGATGGCAAACAACTAAACTAATTGTCATAGTTAAAATAAATTCGTCAAGAAGATGATAGAATGATCTCAGAAAAGAACTATTTTACAAGCATAGATAAGAATTTTGATAGTCACAGTCAACAAAAAGTATGCTCACATGAAAGAATTCTATAATTTTTGGGATAAGCTGAGAATATCAAATAATTTAAATGATATCTACTTTAGAGTTCATAAGCATACCTCTTCCTCAAGTACTGCATGGCGAGCAATACCAGCTTTCATTGCTTTAGTCTTTTCCGGTTTGCCAAACAGTAGAGAGAATTCCATTTGTTTTTCACACCATTCCTAATGTTAACATGAAATGAAGACGAATGTGAGATAAATCTAATTAATTTTCTTGCACCAAAACTAAAAGAAAAAAGATAACATTTCCATGTTAAGAAAAAATTTCAAAAAAAAAAAAAAATGACAAAACATTTATATACAAAATCATAATGTGAAAATGATTACCAGGTTTTCAAGAGTCAAGGATGCCTTATTCTTATAGGATTACGGATTAGTGCAGTGACAGTTAATAATTAACTTGAGTGCACACAACTACCAAAATATATTAATTTATATTTTCAAGTCCTAAAGAACCTGAGTCCCACCAACTCTACAATTTTAAAGTCCTAAAGAACCACCCACATTTTTCTCTGTTTCCCTCACCTTTTCCTTTCCTTTTCAAATTCCTATCCAAATTCATGATCCAAACACAACCTAAATAATTCTAGAAAATATGAAGTCTTTTTTTTGCCAAATTCTCTGTGTACTAGCCTAATAAAGTGCAGCCAAAAAATACTTATAATAAATTGTAGATCAGTAAGTTACAGAATTCACTATATAGAATGCCGTAAAAAATGCATAATTTGTTATAAGATTCTAATATTCACAGACCTTCATTGAAAACTAGTGGACATCTGGGAACGTCTGGATTTGTTATAATAGTCTCACTACAAGATTATAATTTGTTATAAGATTATAAGATTATAATTTGTTATAAGATTCTCACTACAAAACTTCTGGATTTGGTCACTATCAAAACAAGCGTGATCATCTTTTCAATTTTAACAGAGATTCTATGTACATTATGCATGTAACCTCAATGGACATCTAGGAACTTCAGACCACTAAATGGGCTATAAAGACAAGGGGCATTTTGAACAAATTTGAACTCTCAAAACCTCTAATGATTAGCAACATGCACAAACTATTTCATGAAAGCACAAAAAGGTGAGACTAGACCTCACCTGTCCATTATTATAAACATTTAATGATAGAAGCAGAAGGCTGAAAGAAGGCCGATTGCCAGAGAAGGTCTGTGAAAGACAATATAAATATTAGGAACAAACTTTCAACGGAAAGTAAGAGACTACATGTAGTGAGAGGAAAATTACCTTGTGAGGGATAAGATGAGGGGGAACATTCTCATTCTGCAACTCTCATGGTGAAATGGGAGAATGGGAGAATTACACTGACATTGTGTTAGTTACACTTATTTACCAAAAAGTGAAAAACATTGTAAACATTAATAATCAATATTATAAACTTTTTTTTATTAATTTGTAATTTTTTTCTACTAACCCAACTGTCAAGTAATTGTCCCTAGTTAAAATCTTGGCACTTTTAGGCAGATGTTGCAATCACAAGGCAAATTAATAGAAATTTTTTTTTATGATTTCCAGATATGAATGCACACAATTAAAGATGGAAAAAGAAACAATCAACACTACATAAATTTTTCATAATGTCAAACACCTCATGACGCAGCTACATGGCTTTAAAGTTTCACAAAATCACCGTGAGGATTCTTCATGATGGTTGTGGCTGCTTTTTTTCATTTATTATTACTATTAGTATTATTAATATTTCGTTTTTTTGCACAGAAGCAAAATGGAAATTTAGAGAACTATTGGCTAGACAAAAAATTGAAAGTAGATATCAATGGGGGGAAATAGCAAGGTCATGGAAAATCATCCATCTTACCTTCCCGTAAGCAAGAGCATTTGGCTGTGCAAAAAGGTTAGACACGAGTTCATTGTGGTTACTCAACACTTCACCTACAACACAATTCAATGAAAATTTTGGTAATGGATAGAAACACCATTAAGAAAATAAGCGATCTACAGACCACCTTTACCAAGCCATTCAAGTAAGCTTGTTTTGGCAAAACTGGGATAAGAAATTGTGGCCAATAAAGAGAGGGGAAAAAAATAATAATGAGGTACCTAAGGTACACAAGTTGCTAACTATTCACAACACCAATAAAATCACAAGGAATTACTCACCCCTGAAAGTTCCGAGAAGATGAGTTATAGGGACAGAGTTTACAACACGAAAAAATATATACAAGCTAAACATAATTAGGAAAACTATAATCAAAGAAAACACATACATTGAGGAACAATTAATATGAAAGTCTCATATTATTAAAAACAAAATTAGGAAAACTAATCTTCATTTGATCATGTAATGACTAACGAATAAGCAAGATCATCTTACAAGTTTATCATCCAAATTCAATCAAAGCTTCACAAAACGTGTCTTAAACCCTAAGTTTCATTATTCAACAGAGAGTAGAGTGCTCTAAAAAGAGATAGTTCTCTGACTAAAGATATAAAACATATCACCAAGCTTTAGTAAACCCTAAGGGTGTGTTTGATTGGACGGACTGGAAAAGGGGGGGTTAGAATTCATCGGACTTGAGTCCTGGGATTGGAATCCCCCGGACTATTTGGTTGGATTGGATATGTATCCTGTGTTTGTTTTTTCATGGGATTAGATGTCCGGACTGTGAATCCCCCGGACTATTTCTAGTGAATCCAACGTTTGGTTGGACGGACTGGATAGAATAAATGAACAAATGACTATTTTACCCTTTTTTAATTGTTTACTAAGTAATAGCAATATTAAACATATCTTTAATATTTTAATTATTTTTAGCTAGATTAAATAAAAAAATATTTTATTTTATTTTTTACACAATTAAATAAATTTATTTTAAAAAAATAAATAAATAAATAAAATATCAATAAAAATATATATTATTTTTTTTAATTAAGATTTTAAATAAATTTGTTTAAAAAAAAATAATAATCAAAAAATGAAATTAAATAAAACATCTATTAAATTTAAATAATGAAATTAAATAAAACATAAACAAAATTTTAAAACAAAACATCAATAAAATATCCATAAAAAATTATTTCAAAAAATTAAATAAATAAAACATCAATAAAAAGTTAAATAAAATTATTTTATTTTTAAATTGAGACATTTAAATTTTATTGAATTTTATTAAATATAATACATAATTAAATAGTAGAGGGTCAAAATGGTCATTTCATCATCTAATCCAAACAGTGATTAGTCCCCCACTTTCTGTCCCACACCCCCCCCAGGACAGGATAGTCCCCCATATGGGGGACATGGAGTCCGGCCGGACATGGAGTCCGCCGGACTAAAAAAAAATCAAACGGCGGATAAGGAGCACTATTTGGACTCAAGTCCAAATAGTGGATAGTCCCCCCCCCCCAATCCCCCCAATCAAACAAGGCCTAAGTCTACTAGAAAATTTATTCTAAAAGAAGAGACGCATGTGCACTCAATTTTTGGATCATAGGTCTATTTGCTCTTCTTGCAGTTCTTCTTCTTTGTCTTCTTCTTCGAGGATGAAGAAGAAGCCAAAGATGAATAGTTCATCATATAAAGAAGCTTAGATCCGATCAGATAACAAAGATAGGGTTCGGACATTGTGAATTTCACCTTTTCATGAGAAAAGTGAGGATTGTACCAGTTGTAATTGCCCTTGTCATACTTCTGGAACCACTCCACCTTGTATCGGCAAGGCCTAAAGACAAAAACGTTCTTCCCTAACACGACCCTGGCCAATCGATTGAAACCGTAGTGCAGTAGATCCAGATCGTCTCTTCTTAGCCCCTTCACCGCCATAGAATTCAAATCCATCCAATTCGCAACCTTGATTTCGTGGTTCCTTTCGAGCTTCTTCGCAACAGAGGCTATGTCCATACCAACGGCGATGACTCAACGATCGTCGAAGAACTTTTGTAGAGATTTGGGGATAAGGTAACATAGACGTCGAAATGAGATAGTTTTGAGGGAAATTTGAACATTGGGGAATTTGGGAGGGAGGTAAAATATTGAGGTGCTGTTTGGTTGATTTTTTTTTTGGAAAATATATTTTTAAATTTTTGGTTTTAATTTTTTGAAAATTGAGTTTTTTATTTTTTATTTTTATTTTTAGTGAATATTTTTAAAATTTTAAAAAAAAAATTTAGATTTACCTTACTAAGATGTATCAAAAAAGTAAAATATTTGTCAAAAAATATTTTAAAAAATTAATAAATACACAAGAATACGAAAAATGTGCTGATTTCTCAATTTTTTTTTTATTTTTAGTATTCAGTGAATTTTTTAAATATATTTTTCACAAATATTATACTTTTAAAGTGTATTTATGTTTGGTATATCGAAAAATTTTAAAAAACATTAGAATATAACATTTAGTGAAAATAAAAAAATACGAAAAATAAAAAATTTCAATTTTCTGAAAAGTGAATACTGAAAATCCAAACCAAACAAGCTGATCATATCCTTCGTAAAATTATATAAAATTGACAAGTAAGGTAGTTTTGCTTTTTTTAATTTTTTTACGAAACTAATTTTTAGTCTTAAAAAAATAAATTTGAATCAAGTTTTAGAAAATCAAACCAAACATGGCCACCCCTTCAACTTTGGAAAGAGTTTTGATTTTGTTAATTCGGTTATGTCAACTTTGGGTTTTGTGGGCTCATTTTGAGACTAATTTTGGCAATCCAAACCATTCACTTTTTACAATTTATTGACTAGAATATTCATGAAAAATATCAAGAAAATCGGATATCAATAACTATATATTCGAAACACATTTAGATGTATAATTTGAGAGAATCCAAACTCCTTTAGAAAGTTTTAAAGGAATTGAAATTTTGATGAATTGGTAGATCGTTAAAAGTTTAGGTGAAGCTTTCAATGGCTGAAAGCAAATTCATGAGAGAGATTACAAGGAAAATGTGAGAGAGAGAAAGAAAAGAAGACGAAGAAGAAGAAGAAAAAGAAATGTGAAATTGGAATCTGAACAAACGAGAGAGAGGAATGAGAGCAAGTGGAGACCATAGCACCCATACATACACAATCAATGGATTAGGGCGTTGAAACTAATGGAAGAGAAAGGAAAAAGAGGGGGAAATTTATCAAATGACTAAGATCAAACCCGTATTTAGGATCTTAGGCGACGGTGACCAACAAGGAGGTGAATCGGTGCTCCGATTGTCAACAAACGGGATGAGAAGCGGCGAGGAGAGCTGTTTCGTGGCTGGTGGAGCGACGGTGAGAGAGGGAAGGGAGAGGTGCAGCGGAGAGGGAGCGGGAGCGGGAGAGGGAGAGGAAGAGAGACTCTAAAGAGAGAAAGAGAGAGGTGCTGGTTTGTTTAGGGTTTGGTTTGGAAACAAAATATATAAATCCCTCTAATTCGCAACTAAACATTATTGGTCGCCAATTAATTTTATAGATCCCTCCAAATATTTTAGTTCTTTGGTGACTAAAAAATTTTTTAGTCGCTGAAAATAAATTTTTGGCGATCTACTTTTAGTCACCAAAGAAAAAAAAGTAAATTATTGTTTTTCTTTAGGCGACTAAATAATTTTAGTAGCCAAAACTAACTATACAACGACTAAAATATTTTTCAGTCGTTGAAAATAAATTTTTGGTGACCAAACTTTTGGTCACCAAAACAAAAAAATGAATTTTTGGTTTTCATTCGGTGACTAAATAATTTTAGTAGCCAAAACTAACTATACAACGACTACAATATTTTTTAGTCACTGAAAATAAAGTTTTGGCGATCAAACTTTTGGTTGCCAAAGATAAAAAGGAATTTTTTATTTTTCATTCGGCGACTAAATAATTTTAGTAGCCAAAACTATCTATATAGCGACTAAAATATTTTTTGGTCACTGAAAATAAATTTTTGGCGACCAAACTTTCGGTCACCAAAAACACAAAGTAAATTTTTTATTTTCATTCGGCGACTAAATAATTTTAGTAGCCAAAACTATCTCTACAGCGACAAACATATTATTTTGTCTCTAAAAATAAATATTTGGTGACCAAACTTTTGGTCGCCAAAGATAAAAAGTAAATTTTTGATTTGCATTCGGTGACTAAATAATTTTAGTAGCCAAAAGCATTCATACAGTGACTAAAATACTTTTTAGTCGCTGAAAATAAATATTTGGCGACCAAACTTTTGGTCGCAAAAAAACCAAAGTAAATTTTTATTTTTCATTCGGTAACTAAATAATTTTAGTAGCCTAAACTATCTATACAACGACTACAATTTTTTTTTGTCGTTGAAAATAAATGTTTGGCGACCAAACTTTTGGTCGCTAAAGATAAAAAGTAAATTTTTGTTTTTCATTCGGCGACTAAATAATATTAGTAGCCAAAACAAACTATACAACGACTAAAATATTTTTCAGTCGCTGAAAATAAATATTTGGCGACCAAACTTTTGGTCGCCAAAAATAGAAAGTTAATTTTTGTTTTTCATTCAGCGACTAAATAATTTTAGTAGCCAAAACTAACTATACAACGACTACAATTTTTTTTTAGTCGCCAATCGTGGCAAATTTAGCGACTAAATTTTTTTCGTCGCCTATTGTGGCATTTTTAGCGACTAAATTTTTTTTTAGTTGTCAATAATCAATATACCCAGACTAAAAAAAAATTAATAGCTAAATATTGTACTTTTGCCGACTAACATAATTTTTGGTCTCAAATTCCACAACTTTTGGCGACCAAAATATTTTTAGTCAGCAAAAGTCACTACAGGGAAAATGGCCTACAGCAACGTTTCTTTTATGGCGTTTTGGGAAACGCCATTATAGATGGATGAAAGACAACGTTTTCAAAACGTTGTCTTAGACCTCAGTTGAACGACGTCGTATTGGGTGTATATATTGACACCGTCCAAACTCCGTCTCTCACTTTCTGTCTCACTTTCTCTCGGTCTCTCTCCCTCTCTCTTTCTCTCTCTCTTCCAAAGCCCTCGACTGATATTCATCGAACCAGATCAAAGGCACACACACACACACTCTCTCTCTCTCTCTCTCTCTCTCTCGTCGAACTCTGGATCTCTGTTGTTCTTCATCAATCTGTCAAACCAGATCGATCTCTGTTGCTCCTATCTCAGGTACAATTTTCATTCTCTTAATCACTCAATTTAATACTCTCTAATTTTTTCATTTTCAGATTAGATCAGAAAGAGATCGAACTCTGGATCTCTTTCTCTCTCTCTTCCAAAGCCCTCGACTGATTTACTCTCTAAGTTTTTTCATTTTCAGATTAGATCAAATCAGATCGTTGAACCAGATCGATCAAATCTGGTTTGTAAGTATTCATCTCTAAGAGCTGCTTCATTCTTGTTCTGAATCTGGTTTGTAAGTATTCATCTCTAAGAGCTGCTTCATTCTTGTCCTGAATCTTGCATTGTTGACACATAATAAAGCATGCATTAGAATTGAGGTCCTTTTGATTTTTACCAATTATCTCTTAAACTGATTTGTCCACTCATTCTTAGAATTCTTATGTTAATAATATTAATTACATAATTAATGTACGCATGTTTTCTCTCTCCATGCTATTTGGTTCAATGTTACTTGGGCTCTCAGCCAACACCTGTGAAGATGACACCTGAAATTTGTGCGTTGAAACAGAGCTAATAGTGAGAGTACTCAAACAATACTATAGTAGTTACAATTTCTATTTGAAGAGAGAAATTCATCCACTGGCCAGAAAAAAATCAAAAAGATCAAATCTGCCCAGAGTAATAGGAAATCAACCAAACAATTTAAATGCTTATGCCAAGTAGTATCCCTGGTATCAGTTTTAAGTTCAGCACCACAGCACTAATGCAAGAAAAATTAGGATCAGCCCCCATAAACAAACTTCAAAAAATTAGGATCAGCACTAATGCAAGAAAAATTAGGAAACAGTAGTTCTGCTTTTTAACTCTAGCATCAAATCCACATTTCAACCAATTTCCTCTCAACACTCTAGTGGATCACACGGGTGAATCTGTTATGGCACTGCCATCTCACCCTACTGGAGATTTTACCACAGTGCCCAAATCATTTTTAGCAGTTGATTTAAGATTTTACCACATTTCAAATCATTTTCAGTGCGACGCAGCTAATTAAATTTTGGGAAAAATAACAGTGTAAAAAACAAAAAACACATGGGGGTGCATCTATTTCTGTGCAACAAAACCACAGCAAAAGGTGCATCCCCATCTTTTGGTAAATATTTCCCCATTTCCCAGTGTCTTATAATTTCTGCTTAAATTTTTGCCATCTCCTGTCATGCATATTCGTTAATTACATGTTTTAAAGTTCATTATTCATTTCTCTTTAGTTCTCTTACTTGGTCTCCCCTCCCAAAAGCCAAAATTTAACGACCGTTTTTGCCAAAATGAACCCCTTGATTTATGTATTATTGGACAAATTTTACAAGTGGCTATAACATTCTCAAGTTGAAATTCCCTGTATTTTTCTCTGTATTTTGCGTACTCCAATCCTGTAGTCTTTGATGATAATTCATTGAACTTATTGTCCATCACAAAAGAAAAATATTTCTTCCCTCTAGGGATCGGTACTTCACCTATTGTTCAGTCAAATCAAGAGGATTTATTCTCTTCACCAACTCAGTATTATATTGATCACCTATTACTACATTGTGATTTGAACAAGTTTGTTCAAGGAGCCTTCGAGTTCTTTAGTTCTTTGATTTGAACAAGTTTGTTCAAGGAGCCTTTGAGTTCTTTAGTTCTTTGATTTGAACAAGTTTGATTTGTTCCATTTAATGGCCTAAATAAATCCCATCATACAGCTTGATTTATAAACTTTACCCCTCAAAATGAAATAATTAAGAAGGATGAATTGAACAGCCAGAGAAGAGGGATTCAACAGTCAATTCAAAGGTGGTATCTCGGAAGAAAGTAAACCATCAAACCAGTAGCTAATGGCTTACCTGATCTACCCGTAGCACAGTGCAAGCAGCATCTGCAGCATATTTGAGAGCAAAAAACCTGTAAACAGCAAAATAGTTTGAATCACATAAAATGAGTCAAAGTTTTAGCATGGCATGCATACCGATCCCTCATCTAAGTAACAGTGAGCCCGCATTTCCTGGCATGTATTTTCAGAGCAACTCAGGCAGGGAATATTAGTGTTTAAGGCCAGCACAAGTCCGACCTTGCCTCAGCTTTAAAATACTTTGGACAAATACTTACATTTATTTCCCCATGCCTTAAGTTGCAGTTGTTGACTTGTATTACCATTCTAATTAAACTTGAGCAGTTCTTACCATTTGATAGGTGATTAAGATTAATAACGAGGTCAGGATGGGTCTCAAACAAGCAATAAAAAACCTTGACGCATTCCCGCGTGCAGAGGAGCACTTGTTGCAGAAAACACAATCTGGGGCAGTTGGTATCTACTTTTTTTTCTCCAATTCCCCCTCATCCTCGTTCAAACTTTCTTGGAGAAAAATGCAAATTGTCATGTTAGTTATATTTTTGTTTGCTCGGCATGTTATTTGTAGTTAAGACATGCTGTACATGCATTATTAAGTTTGCTTATGTGGACACATCCTAATTTTAAAGAGTTGGTATTTCTTTCATATGTAAGATTAAGACATGGTCAGATTAAACCACTCGATTGCATGCAATAAAAGACTTATATTTCTCTTTCCCAATTCCTTATGTATAGGAGACATGTCTCTTTTTAAAACATGAAGGATGAGTGTACCAGAATGTTGTATGAGCTTTCAATAATTTGGCCTCTTTCTAGTTTAATTTGGATAAGTAAAATATATAGTAAATGCAACTGCACTACCTGATGTACTTAGTAAATATTAAAATGTGTTGGATTCCTGTATCCTATACTTTGATTTTATACTTAACAGTTTGATTCTAGCGCTAATTTGCAATTTTTTTTCCTTGTTTATTTGTCTAGTCTCCATTGTGGGTCTGGTCATAATCGCCTCTTTGTTCCTCCATGAGCTGAGATATTATATTACCACATATATTGTTCACCAGGTGTGTTATTTGTTCTAAATTACCCCCTGTAATGCTCCATTTTCTTCTAAATTTAGTGTAAGATTACGAGTACACTGCGGCTTAATCATTTTTCTTTATTATTGTTATCGCGTAAAGATTCTCAGACTATATAGATGGTCTTCTTACTGTGATAATTCATATCTTGGCAGATGGCTGTTGACTTGAAACGTGGAGAAACTCTTCCAATCCACATAAATATGACTTTCCCATCTTTACCTTGTGATGGTTAGCATGTTTTATGTTCTACATAACTGCCTTGTTTATTTTCTTATCCTTCATGTTTTTTTAATACCTTGACATAATGGGTGCATTTATGTGTTATACATTGTTCACTTTTCTCTGGGGTTTTTTTTTTTTTTTTTTGCAGTTTTAAGTGTGGATGCTATTGACATGTCTGGCAAGCATGAGGTCGGTCTTGATACAAATATATGGAAAGTAAGGCAGTTGAACATTTCTTGATTCGAATATACTTATGAGTTTTAGTTTGATATATAGTTTGACTCATTATATACATGAAAGTGATGTAATCATACATCCTTATTAGTGTGCTTTGGTTAAGGATTTCTAGAGATAATGATGTAGGATGGGTTATTATTATTAGAAACTGTAACAACATTTATAGCTGGATCATTGTTAGAAACAGCACCATTTTATCGAGATTTCTTCCCTTTCTTTCCCACCAGGACATTCTCTAATACAAGTTTCTTTGTTGATGCTTAAAAAAAAGGAACTCTTTTCAAGAGTTGGGGTGTTGGACAACAGCTCATTTCTGATTTGTTTGATGCTTGCTGCATGTTGCTTGGTATCCATTAATTTTTAAGCCTAAGGGTGGGTTTGGAATTTGGCTTTTTTAGGAGCTAAAAAAGCTAATATGTTTGGGATGTTGCTTAAAAAACTGTTTTTTTTTTTTTTTTTTTTTTTGAGTGAAAAAGTTGATATGACATTTGACTTTTTTAGCTAATGACAAACAACTTAGTGGCTTTTTGGTTTTTTTAGTGAGAAGTTTGTTTTTTAGTTTACATCAAATGTCCACTAATGATATTTCAACTTGATTCTTAGTACATAGTCTGTTTCTCCAAATGGAGATGCTTTTGCAGAGCTTATGGATGAGCCTTGGCAGGGGACACAAATTTTGCAGAGCTTATGGATGAGCCTTGTGTAGTTGAAGGTCATAAAGTACTTTTCCCAAGCTTGTTTGTTATTAATTAAGTGGTTCTCACAAAAATCATTGATCAGATGGCGATAAAGATAATCATGAGGATTCAGATCAGAAAAATCACCTACATGGCTTTGATCAAGATGCTGAAACAATGATTAAGAAGGTCAAGCAAGCATTGGCTAATGGAGAAGGATGTCGGGTATGTTTTGGTCCCAATTTGGATGTGAACATGCTCGAGTTTATGATAGAATTAATAAGCTTAACCATTCTTCCATATCTCAGTTCATGGGTTGAACATTTTTGTTGCAGAAATGGTCAGTTTTTTTTTTGTTTTACTGTTTTTTAAAGGTTATTTTCTTGTAATGTAATTCCATGTAACAAGTCATCAGTATCTATAAATATGTGAATAATGTGATTCCTGATTAAACAATTGGTTGCTTGGTAAAATTAATAAAAACAAATAAAAAAAGTGGAAGAAGCGGGAGGAGAAGAAAAAGAGTGAGAAGTTGATTCTCTTAATATTATTTAGATAAATACTTGGAGAAGTACAAAATACTTCTAATTTAGTATAGTTTAGCTACCCCTTTTATTTAAAATAACAGCAAATTGGTCTTCTGTCTTCATAAAAGGTACTCAGCCTGAACTTAAGTTTTCGGTAATAAAATATTGGTCCACTTCAATTTGCTAAATTTTGTGATGCTGGCCTTTAGGAGTCTGGCTTGTGTGTGAACCTTACTTTCATTCAAAATGGTATTTTATTTCATATTTTTGCATCAGCAGCAGGCCTCCCCCCCCCCCCCCCAAAAAAAAAAAAAAAGTGGCGTTTTTTCAAAAAATGCCACTAAATGACATCATTGTGACGTCACACGTTAATTTGGGACAAAAAAAAAAAGTGGCGTTTTTTCAAAAAAGCCACTAAATGACATCATTGTGACGTCACACGTTAATTTGGGATGGAGGGTGAGACGGTCGTCAAAGATTTTGCGGCGTTTTAAGAAACGCCGTCTAATATTTTTAGCGACGTTTTTTAAACGTTGGGTAGCTATTTGCGGCGGCCGTATCAGCGGCGAAAATTTTACATGTCGCTATAAGATATTACGGCGTTTTTAAGGCTTTTCGCGGCGTTTTTAAAACGCCGCTAAAAAACGAATTTCCTATAGTGAGTGGTCGCCAAAAGTGTATTTTCTTGTAGTGCCATGTTATTTTCCATCCCCAACATAAATCGTGAGCCACTATCCCTCTCTATCAATCAAAATCTTATAGAGCACCACGTATCCATACTCTAGGATTACTGAATAACCACCCCAACAAGAGATAACTAACTGATGAAGTCATTGATAATGGGGGGCGATGAGCAATTGGTGGTCATTAGAAAGCATGAAAGGATAGAGGAAGAAAATAAAATTAATAACAATAATAAACAAAAAATATATATTAAACAGGTGTAAACCAGTTTTTTTGAGTTTATGAAATTTAAAAACAAAAATAGAAATCAAATGAATTTTTTTTACAGTTTCTAAAAATTCAATAAATATAAATATAAACGTTAACGATCCTAAACAAGCCTCTCTCTCTCTCCCATGGAGAGTGATATTCATTCAACCTCAACGCCTGGCGTCTTCTCATAATAAACGTAGTTGTCCCACCAAGAAAAGTTGGAAGCAAATTTGTCAAACTCACCAATTATGAAGAAAAATATGAGGAAGACTTGGTATAAACCAATAATAAAGCCTCTGAATTTTATACAGCATCATGATTGTGAAGAAACTAAACAAGTCCTCAATGGATTCCATTACCAATCTACAGGGCCGGCCCTGAGTTCGTCGGGGCCTAAGGCGAACTTCGGAAATAAGGGCCCTTTTGTATTGAAAAAAAAATTCATGAATAAAACGATAAGTTATAATTTTTTTATTTGCTTGTAGCCATAAAAAAATTTGCTTACACATATAATCATTAAAATTATAAACAAAACAATTTAATAAAACAAAATTAGAACAAAAAAATTAGGAAAAAATTATTCAATTAAAATTGATAAAGACCTAGGTAAAAAAATTTGAGCAAAATTATTTATTCCACTAAAATCTAATAGATAAAGAAGGTAAAAATAAAAAATAAAAAAAATAGGGCCCATATATTGTATGTATTATTTTTCTTGAGTCCAAACACTTCTTTTTTTTTAATATATATTTTCATTTTAATAAATATGGACCAAACTACACTTATAAATAAATATGGAGTAAATATACATGGACCCAAAAAAATATTTTGGAGCCCTTTAAATTGATCCTAAAACCAAAAAAAAAAACATTGAGGCTATAATATTTTACCAAATTTAGGGGCCCTATTTTTGGGCCAAATTTAGGGGCCCTATGTTATATATGTTTGTATGTTTTACCAAATTTAGGGGCCCTATTGTTTTTTTTTTATTTATTTATATATTTTTATTTTAATAAATATGGCCCAAACACATTTATAAATAAATATGGGCTAAATTATACATGGCCCAATAAAACATTTGGGACCCTTTAAATTGATCTTAAAATAAAAAATAAAAAAAAGTTAGACCTATAACAATTTTTTAAATTTGGGGGCCCTATTTTTGGACCAAAATATGGGACCTAAGGCACAAGCCTTACCTGCCTTAGGGCAGGGCCGGCCCTGCCAATCTACTACTCTTATCTTTTCTCTGTTCCATCTTAGTAGTCTCCACCACTGCAGTGAACACAATATCTACAACTCAATCCATTATAGATAACAGTAGGGGGAATCTGTATATTATTTTCAAAAGCAGGGCAGGGCAATGTTATTTTTTAAACTATAGGGGAGGTCTCTGTAATTAAGATAAACCTCAGGGGAGGTCTGTGTAATTTACCCAGCTAAATTAGTTCATCTCAAACAAAGGCTTACTGTGATATATTGGTAAAAAAATACTTTAAAGATAACAAATGTCAAATTAAATTTGTTATTTTCTTTGAAAAATGACAACTTTATTGGGTTAAATTTCAGATAACAAATTAATTTTTTTTAGGTAAATATACACTGAATAACCTTTTAGATTTTAAAAAATTATACATAATCTTATAATTTTGACATAATTATACTAAGTATTTTTGTTATTAACAATAGAATAAAGGATGTTTGGAATGGAGTTAAAAAATTACTTTTTGAGAGACATTTGGACTGTTTTAAAAAAAATTAAATTTTTAGCTAAAAGAAATAAAAGATCAAAAATTTTATTTGTTATCGGTTAAAAAATTTATAGAGTTAAATTAATTTTTATTTATAAAAAATAATTTCTTTAGTCACTTTAAATAAAATTAATTCCAAACACCTTAATTGAAAAGTCAAAAAAAAAAAAAAAACCCTCCACTACCTGCCATAGTCGTCTTGATTGTAGAGAGAGAATTACCAGAGAAAACTAGAAGGGAAAATGATGATAGGGAAGAGTAAGAGGTTGAATTAATAGTAGTCATACTTCAAGTCAATCACCAATTACTTAACTTCATGTTGTTCCTCATGTCCAACATAAAGCATGGGCCTGTACTTCTCTCTACCAATCAAAACGTTATGAAGCACCATGTGTCTATATTCTGAAATTACTGAATAATCACCCCAACAAGAGATAACTAACAGATGAAGTCATCGATAATGGGTGGTGATGAGCAATTGGTGGTCATTAGAAAGCATGAGAGAATAGAGGAAGAAAAGAAAATTAATAACAATAATACACAAAAAAATATATATATATTAAACAGGTGTAAACCATTTTTTTTTGTGTTTATGAAATTTAAAAACAAATATAGAAATCAAATGAATTTTTTTTACGGTTTGTAAAAATTCAATAAATATAAATATAAACGTTAACAATCCTAAACAAGTCTCTCTCTCTCTCTCCCATGGTGAGATTCATTCAACGCCTGGCGTTTTCTCATAATAAATTTAGTCGTCCCACCAAGAAAAGTTGGAAGCAAATTTGTCAAACTCACCAAATTGGAAGTCTAATGGAGAAAAATATGAGGAAGACTTGGTATAAACTAATAATAAAGCCTTTGAATTTTATACATCATAATTGTGGAGAAACTAAACAAGTCCTCAATGGATTCCATTACCAATCTACTACTCTCATCTTTTCTCTGTTCCATCTTAGTAGTCTCCACCACTGCAGTGAACAAAATATCCACAACTCAATCCATTAAAGATAAAGATGGTGACACAATTGTCTCTATCGGAGGAAGCTTCGCGCTCGGGTTTTTCAGCCCTGGAAGTTCCAAAAACCGATACGTTGGCATATGGTACAACAAGATATCTAATGATTCCAGGACTGTTGTATGGGTTGCCAACAGAGAAACCCCTGTCAACGATTCCTCGGGCGTTTTAATGGTTACCCATCAAGGCCTTCTTATCCTCTTCAACAGTACAGAAAGTATCATTTGGTCTTCCAATTTGACAAAACCCGGAAAAAACCCAGTTGCCAGAGCTCCTGGAATCAGGGAATTTTGTTCTGAGAAATGCTGATGATGATAACCCGGAGAATTATTTATGGCAGAGTTTTGACTATCCGACTGACACGTTTTTACCCGGTATGAAGTTTGGAGTTCACTATGAAACTGGGCTTAATATGAGCCTGTGGTCGTGGCAGAGCAGTGATGATCCAGCTCGAGGAAATTATACATACAGTATGGATGCTCATGGATTTCCACAGTATTTTCTCAGGAAGGACAGTGTGAAGGTGTTTCGATCAGGGCCATGGAATGGTGTCCGCTTCAGTGGAATGCCTACTATATCTTCAAACCCCATTTACAATTTCACTTTTGTGTTGAATCAGAATGAGACTTATTTCAATTACGATCTTCTCAATAGCTCGGTTGTCACAAGAATGGTGATGAATCAGGATGGTGTTCTAAGGCGCATGACATGGATAGAAGGATCATCCACCAGTTGGGTTGAACACTTGACTACAGAGATGACAAATTGCGATAAATTTGCATTTTGCGGTCCTTATGGTCTCTGTACTGTTAATAACTCCCCAGAATGCGGTTGTTTGCAGCGATTTGAACCAAAATTTCCTAAAGATTGGGGTACGGATTGGTCAAATGGGTGTGTTCGAAGAACACCCTTGAATTGCAGTGGTGTTAATGGAGATAAGTTTTGGAAGTACTCCGGTGTTAAAGTGCCAGATACAGAAAATTCATGGTTCAATGTGACCATGACCCTCAAGGAATGTGAAACCATGTGTTTGAAGAATTGCTCGTGTATGGCTTATGCGAATTTGGATGTAAGTGGAGAGGGAAGTGGGTGTTTGCTTTGGTTTGATGAACTTGTTGATATCAGAGTCATTGAAAATGGCCAAGATCTTTATGTCAGAATGGCTGCCTCTGAATTTGGTAAGAATTCTTACCCATTAAGAGCATTGATGCTACAAAATTTTCAGCCCTCTTCAAATTTAGTCCTCCAAACATGTTAGGCCTCATTGAATCTGGATCTGCATGATCAAATTCATTATCTTGCTCATCCTTGATCATATATCATACCATGTAACCCACTGGCGGAGCTAGTGTATAGTGAGTGGTGTCACTTGACACCACTCAACTTTGAAATTTTTTTAAAATAAATATGAAATTTATCCAAAATATTTGAGATTTTACAAATTGAACCCAGAGAAAAAAAGGAGAATTGTTATTCCTTTTTAACTTTATTATAAATACACTCTAAAAATTTGTTTTTAGTGTTTAAAATCACACATATGATTCTTAATTCACATTAGAATACAATTTTTGGAGAAAATTTATAAATAATTGTAGTGAAAATAACAACTATAATTGTCATGATCGTCAATTCTACCAATTACAACTACAATTGTGAAAAGATATTTTGCTTAATGCAAAGTGATAATCTTTTAATTTATTCAAAGTGATGATTGAATCAATGATTATTTGGCCATATATATTGGGAAAAAAATATATTTGATAGCATAAGTAATAAGGTTATTGTATAGCAATTTTAAAAAAATGAAAACTTGTGAACAATTATATTAATGTAGATCTTTGCTTGATTTTGTTGAAATATTAATTTCTCAACTTTTGTTTTATATGTAATTTATTAAATTTGAATTATTTTGTCGATATGATTGAAAATATATAAAATTATAGAATATAATTTGATTTTGATATAGGTTGTGTAGAAGATATATTGACATAATGATACTGATGATAGTTGTTAATGACTCCATTGACCTAAAATCCTAGCTGCGCCACTGTGTAACTTGTGCTTTTCTTAGTTTTCTATACTCATCTAACACTACACATAATGCAAACAATCACAACTGATGCTAATTTATGCATATTAATTTCCACAAAGAATCTTGATATATAAATTCTCAAGTCTGAATTTGGTTTCAAATTAACAAAAAGAGAGTCACAATAAGGTTTGCATCGTCCTTATTGATCATACATTTCATTTGAGTAGATAAATTGGGATGAATTCACCATAAATCCCTTATAACCCACCTAGAATTTCTTAGTTTCCCCAAATTTAAATGATTTTAACTAAATTGTTTCGGTATTAGGTCAAGTTGGCCACAATTGGAACAAGGCAAAGACGATCATAGTCATCTCAGTAGTCTCAATAGCAACACTTATACTTGGCTTGGCCATTTCATTGTACATTTGGAAGGAGTGGCAGAAGAGAGAAGGTAATAACAATTAGTCAACAATGCTTCAATATCTCACCTCTGTAGGTGTTCTAGCATGTACGTATACTTGTTTTTAACAAATTGTTTCATTTAAATGTTCTCGACACCCCCATTCTACAGGAAGAACAATAGGTCATCCTGAACAAGGTTACTATAAAGAATCCAAGAATGAAGATATAGAATTACCATTATTCAACTTGGTTACAATCACTAAAGCTACGGATAACTTTGCAATCAACAATAAGCTTGGAAAGGGCGGATTTGGACCTGTTTACAAGGTAACAATATAGATACACTAACAAGAGTTTTCAGTATCCGAACTCGTTTAAACAAACAAAAATGCCATATAATTTTTCAGGGTATGTTAGAAGGGGGACAAGAAATAGCTGTGAAGTTGCTATCAAAGGATTCCAAACAAGGAGTCAATGAGTTCAAGAATGAAGTTATCTGCATTGCCAAGCTTCAGCATCGAAATCTTGTACAGCTTCTAGGGTATTGCATTCAAGGAGAAGAAAGGATGTTAATATATGAATTCATGCCCAACAATAACTTGGACTCCTTTATTTTCGGTATGGCTTTCCTATACATACTCGAGAAGTTAACTACTAGCTAGAAGCTTGGTTTAACTTGGGTGAAAAATTGAACAGATCAATCACAAAAGATGCTACTGGATTGGCCTAAGCGCTTCCACATCATCAATGGAATTGCTCGGGGGCTTCTTTATCTTCATCAAGATTCCAGACTAAGAATTATCCATAGAGATCTAAAAGGAAGCAATATTCTACTAGATCATGAAATGAACCCAAAAATATCAGACTTCGGCTTAGCCAGAATCTTTGGAGCAAACGAGACGCAAGCAAATACGAGAAGAGTGGTTGGAACATAGTAAGAATCTTCAAACCAATTCAATATTTTTCTCTTTCAACTATATAAATTGGTTTATTTGTTCATTTTTTTTTTTTTTATAGTGGCTACATGTCTCCCGAATATGCAATTGAAGGACTCTTCTCAGTAAAATCCGATGTATTTAGCTTTGGCGTTTTGGTATTAGAAATAGTCAGTGGAAAGAGAAACAGGGGATTCTATCACCAAGACCACCACCTCAACCTTCTTGGGCATGTAAGCATAGAGTTGAATAATATAATCTTACAAAAGAAAGTTTCAGAATGATGTAGCAATGATATCTCTAAAACTAATTTAGAGCCATTTCAAAGGGTGTTTAATAGAAAGGCTCAATTCAACAACGTCATTCTGTATAAAAAATGAAAACAATCGCTTAAAAGTGTTTCTAATTGTTCAGGCATGGAGATTATACAAGGAAGACAGAACCAGAGAATTGATTGATGAACCAATACAAAACTCATGCAATCTATCTGAAATGTTGCGTTTGATTCATGTTGGTTTATTGTGTGTGCAACAACGGCCAGAGGATAGGCCTAACATGGCGAGTGTGGTTTTGATGTTGGGCAGAGAGGGTGAACTGACTCACCCCAGACAACCTGGTTTTTTCACTGAACGGAATCTTCTTGAAGCAGAGTCAATAGGAAATGAGGTTGAACAATGTTCAGCTAATACGGTCAGCACAGTAGAGGTAGAGGCACGATAAAAGACAATTCCTGGTGATATTTTAATTGTTATGGTCGAAAACTTTTGAGTCTATTTAGCTAACGAACACAATGTGAAAGGAATGTTTGTTTTTGGAAGTTTTCCATACAGCATGTCTATTTTAAGGTTTTTGTCTTTTATATATATATATATATATATAAGTGTTATAATCGTTGTAAAGAGATTAGAGTTAATATGTATAATATGTTGTGTTCTTCCATAAAACTTACAGGATAATTGTAGCCTTTGAATGGTGTTTCACATATGTATCTGAATATAGAGAATGTGAAATCATATCTCTTAATCCCTACAGATATTGCATATGACATTGTAATGTGTTTGGACTAAGCAAATTGAGAAATAAAAATGCTGAAATGAAGTTCCATTTCACATGTACAAGTAGGCAAACAAGAACTAGTTATGAAACAAAGAGTAATGATATGCAAACATAAAAAAAATATATAGAATGATGTGACAAATTTGTCTAAAGAAGAAAGTGTACATGTATGTATATTCTTGATACTTTGTTCGCATGTAAACTTGTAACCAGAAACAATGATTAAGGTTTCACCTTAATCATTGTATAATTTCTATCGACCACTTAACAGAGTAACAGTGATTTCATTGCTCGTAGTTGTTGCTTCATTGCTTGACAAATAATCAGGCTCAACAACATTTCTTGCAGTGAAGAAACCAGGTTGTTTGGCCTGAGGCAATGCAACTTCACTACCCAACATCATAACCACAGATGACATGCTTGGCCTATCCTCTGGACACTCTTGCACACATAAAAGACCCACATGGATTGATCACAACATTTCAGTTTGGTAGCATGATTCCCATAGAGCCTCATCAATCAATTCCAATGACTTTTCTTTTTTATAAAGACTCTATGCCTGAACAATCCACTCCAATATTAGCAATATAAGGGAGGTATTAGACCCTCTCTCCCCAAATCCGACTGTTCCTTTGTCTCAAAATACTCAGTTACGAGAGTTTTGAAATAACAGGACAAAAAATTTTGAAGATAGAAGATTCTTGAACCTTATTGGAACACATGCGTATAATAGAAGAATACTTCTAAACTTGGTACACTTACATGACCAAGTAGGTTGAGGCGGTGCCCAGGATGATAGAAACCTCTATTTTTCTTCCCACTCACAATCTCTAGCACCAAAACGCAAAAGCTGAATACGTTCGATTTTACTGAAAATAACCCATCTATTGCATACTCTGGAGACATGTACCCACTGCAACAAAGCGCAGGACAAAAAACTGGATTTTGAAGCTACAATATAAGTGAATTAGACAAAACATATCATAGAGATTCTTACTATGTTCCAATCACTCTATTTGTATTTGCTTCTGTCTCATTTCCTCCAAAACTTCTAGCTATTCCGAAATCTGATATTTTTGGGTTCATGTCAATATCTAGCAAAATATTGCTAGCTTTGAGATCTCTGTGAATAATTCTTAGCCTAGGATCTTGATGACAATAAAGAAGCCCCCGTGTAACCCCATTAATAATGTGGAAGCACTTCGACCAATCCAGTAATGTGCTTTGGCTTTGGTCTGTCCAAATTTTTTGTCTGATTTCTTGCTAATTCGGTGGATGAATTTAACAGGATTCCTCAATGGAAATCCCAAATTTTGGAAGACCAAGTTCATGCAAATGCACATGTAATAAAAACCACATATAATTTTGTTCCCATTATCAAATAAAGCAAAAGGTTTCTACAAAACCAAAAAAAAAAAAAACAAACAAACAAGTATAGGAAAAAAGAAAGAAAGAACAACTACTAGTTGTGTTCTCAGAGTGGAATAGTTGCAGTATATATAGTATTATAGTTTTGAAGAGAGCAAACCAAATATAAAATGGTCCAGGCTTATTCATAGATTAACATCGTTTCTTCTCCTTGAATGCAACATCCTAGAAGCTTCACGAGATTTCGATGCTGAAGTTTGGCAATACAGATAACTTCATTCTTGAACTCATCAAGTCGTTGGCTAGAATTCTTTGAGAGCCGTTTCATAGCTATTTCTTGTCCTCCTTTCAGTATACCTTGAGAATTACCATTATAATTGATAGAATGATCTTCTGCTAGAATTAGCTTGAAAGCAAACAAATTTTTTTTTTCTTTTTTTCCATTCTTATTAATTGTATCTTTACTTGTTGTTTTTATGTTGCTCTGGCTGACATTGTTCCAATAGGTGCAACCATGACCAGTGATTTATGTTACAACTACTTAAAGACAAAATTACAGACTTATGAAGTTTCATATGGAGAAAAGATGCATCAAACCAAATGTCTTCTTTGAAAACTGAAAGAAAAATATAAAATTATCGCAGAAGATTCAAATTTTCTTTTCAATTTTCATTATTTTCAATGCTTCTTTTGTAAATCCCAAGTTTTTTTTATTTTTTTGGCCAGCTTTAATTATCCTTTTATTTTTTATTTAATTTAAAAAAATTAAAATTATATGATGGCAGTTTGAAAAAATATTGTCTTCATTTTGACTAACAAAATGGTCTTGGATAGAGTTGAGTGGAGAAGAAGAATTCATGCAACCGATCCCATTTGATGGGACTTAAGCCTTGGTTTGGTTTGGTTTGATGATATTTATAAAATTGATTGTTTTTCCAAATTAAAAATTTTAAAAGAATTCATACAAATATTAGGAAAGGAAAATGCACCAATTGACATACTAAATTATATTAAAAAAATCTAGATTATTTTTCAAATGCAAGTATTGCTTACAAAATATTACTGACTATACCCATAACAATTGCTTCTATAGAAAAAAGTATTTCAAAATTAAAATTTATAAAGTCCTACCTATGGTTAACTATGTCACAAGAAAGATTAAGTGTATTTGCAATTTATCCTTGAAAATGATATGTTATAGAAACTTGATTAAAAAAAAAATAAAAAAAAAAAGCTTAATTAGTAATTTTGCATCACAAAAAGTAACAAAAATTAATTTTGATGAAAGTAAAATAATAAAAATTAATATTTAAATATAAAACATCTCATTTTAAAATTTTGCCTTTGGCCTCTTAAAAGGTTGAGCCACCCCTAAATGGCTTGATATCTTCTTCTTTGATGAAGCATGATGAAGTTCTTCTCATTAACATTGAAGAGGTTTCAAACCCATCAAGTCATCCCTCTCAAAGACTATCAAATTCGAGAGCAAACCATTCTTTTGGGAAAGTGTTGGCACTAAAAATTATTTTCTCTTTCGACAAACATACCAAAGCACAGAGAACTGATCCAGTGGATGGTAGGAGTGAAGGCCACAAGTTTGGTAATATGATGTGGGTCCCAGAATGCAGAACAGGTGACAGGGGTGAAGTAGTTAAAGAAACAGTTTCATGTGCAGAGGTGGCAGAGGCAGTTTCTTCTGTCGATTTGTCTAATGATGTGATGAAACATGGCCAAACGTGGCCCAAGAGTGGAGCCATGAGTTCAGGGGTATGTTGATACAAGGCACATGGTTCGTTTGCAAAAATTGAAAAGAGAGAGAAAGAGGAGGAGGCTACAACAAAGGAAGCAGTTACAAGTAGTTGTGGAGATCATGGGCAGTTATTCGAGAAGTAGAAGTAACCTGCTCCATGGTGGGACACGTGTCAGCATATAGGTAGCATGATAAGTGGCATAAAGGCTGGAAATTCAAAGGAAAAAAGACAGAAGAAAGATCAACTCACAACCTGAGAAGTCTAGGAGTAGTCTAATGTATCTAGGAGTGGTCGTTCTTGTAATTAGGAGTAGCAGTAGTAGTAGCAGTTAGCAGTTCTTGTAATTAAGTATTGTCAATTGTAGTGTTAAAGGACTTGTAATTTGATCCTTATGGTTAAGAAACAAGTTTTATTATCATCAATCAAAATTTAGTTGTATTTGTTGTGTTTCTTCCAGAACTAAACCTCCAAAGAAGTCCTTGAACTTGTCAAGGCATTAAGACACACAACCACATTGCTTAATCTTGTTGTTTGTGAGAATTGGTTTGTCTGTTGACTGTCGATATTGCACCCAAACTAGATTTTTGCTAACATATTTTGGCACGCCTACTAGGACTCTGTCTAATTTGGAGTAATGGATAAGAAGAAACAAACTGATCAATCCCCAGAAATGCATGGGGATCCTAAGAAAAGGCCTTTCGATAGCACTATCTTAGGAGAAAATTATGATGAAGAAGTCAGAGACAATGTTGATGATAGCCATTCAGTGGCTGGTCAGGATGATGGCCAAAGATATGGCCACAATGTACTCATAGAAAGCCAGACAAGCGGCTCTCTAGTGGATGTTAAGAAAACTCTGGTTTTGCATGTGAGTAAAGTTCTTGTAAGTTTGCCTCCACATGAAAATCAGGCTTCAATTGATAAAATCCCTGCTGAATTTGAGAAACATAACATCAGGATGTCAGTCAAGGCAACTCAGAGATGAAGCTCAAGAGAGTAAGGTAAACCTTGGTCCTTCTTTAACTCCACAAAATTACACATCAAGGCCTACAAAGGCCTTGCCTGCAAATGAGCATGTATCATTTTACAGACCTCCCACACTCCAAGAGGAATATAAAGAGAGGATTAATTCAAATCCTGTCTTTAAGTTCAATCGAATGAAAGGATACCCACCAAACTCAGTTTTTGATTTTAATAACAATGACATGGGGCCAAGGCCTAGACCTGGGGGGCAACAAAGGCCTCCAATGTATGCACAGCAGGCATATAAAGGCCCTAGAGATGGTACCCATAACCTAATGTACCAAAGGGTAAGGCAACCATAGATGATGAGGCCTCAGCATGTGCAAGAACATGTGCACCAACAACCTTATCAAGAGTTGAGGGGACTTAGGCCTTCCCCATTCCAACAAGAGTTGTAACAACTACCCTATCAGCAACATCCATATCCACAACCACACCAACAACCACCATATCAACCACCACCACTATACCAACCACCATATCAAGCACATTACCTGGAACCTAATGTTGTTGAACCAAGGCCTAGAGGGCCTGGACCTCCTCCTTTACAACAAGACTTTTATGAAGGGCGGCAACAACAAGTGCAGATAGGCCATGACCCTATGCCAAATAGACAACAGATCATAAATATTATACAAGAACTGTATGGCCCAGGCCTGAGAAGGCCAATGTTTAGGAGTCCTTACCCTCCATGGGTAAAAACAACCCCATTTCCAAGGAACTATAGAATTCCTGAATTTACCTTGTTTACAGGGGAAGAGAGGCAGTCAACCATAGAGCACGTAGGCAAGTTCATAGTTCAATTTGGTGAACCTGGTTATGATGATAATTTAAAGCTAAAACTCTTTCCCCATTCTCTATCCAAAGTGGCATTTACATGGTTTATTAACTTGCCAGAAAACTCTGTCCATATGGAAAGTCAGTTTCATGCTCAATTCTTTAGAATTGAGCCTAAGGTGACAATGGTAGACCTGTCAAAATTTAAACAAAAACAAGGAGAAAGTACAGAACAATGCATCGACAGGTTTAAGAAAGCTAAAAATAAATGTCATGTGTATATGCCTGAAATAAAAGTCATAAGACTAGCTTAGAATGGTTTAGAATTTGAGCTTAGGAAAAAGTTTGAAGGCATGATGTTTAGAGACTTATTTGAGTTGTCCTCACGGGCAACCAACTATGAGGCCATTCTCAGAGAGGAACAACAAAGAAATGCAGCCTCGTTAGCAGAGAGTTCAATTTTCAACACCCAGATCAAGAAAACAATCAAATGGGTATTCATTTACAGTCCATGATAATCCAAGCCAAGCAAATTTTGAAGCTTCAATTTCATCTCCTCACTAGAAATCTGTCATCAAATGTTGTTCCAAAAGGCCATTTAGCAGTATATGTAGGAGAGTCTCAAAGGAAGAGATTTGTGGTTCCAGTGTCTGTATTGAACCATCCTTCATTTCAAGACTTGCCATTTATCAAATTTGGGTTTCATCATCCAATTGGGGGGGGGGGGGGGGGGGAGGGGGAGGGGGGTTCACTATTCCCTGCAAAGAAGAAGCTTTTCTTGAGCTCACTTCTCAATTAATCGATGTTTCTTCAAATTAGTTTTGATTGGCGATCCACTCTATTCTGATCCAATTTTTTCAAAAGGATCTTTTTGGTACTTGTAATTTTTTGTCTTAATTTTCTGTATATGTAGTTGAGTGAAGCGGTTATTTCAGTGTTTTATTAACTTTTCTGACTATAGTAAAATCCTAATTTTGGGAGAAATTATATAAATTTTGTGTTCCTATGTATGCGTGATTTACAAATTTTCGTGTCTTTGTCGCGAAGGGAAAAAACCCCTCCCATGAAAACAGCATACCCTCACAGTGATCGCAGTGGTAATCCTAATTTTGGGTGAAATAACATAAATCTTGTGCTCTTGTATATATGTGATTTATAATTTTTTGTGTCTTATTATATTTGTCGCGATAGAAAGAAAATCCCTTTCCCATGAAAGCATCATAACCTGTTCGATTCAAGTGTGATAGAACGATGATTTCATTATGATATTTATTCTCAGGTTTTATTCATTGAAAAAATGACGAAAAATGATTTACAAATGAAATTATCATTTACCATTGTGAGGTGAAAACTCAACTTGTCCAAACACTTCAAAAAAAAAAAAAAAAAGGAATTAAATACTACATTAGTGTTAAACTGTTCTCAAATTGCTCAGTTCCTTTATCCCAATGCATTTCTAATCATACAAACATAATGGGCAGAGTTTCATGTAGCAACCAAGCCTGTGAACAAGATTAACAACCCATTGACAGACAGAGTAATCCCCTTCTATAGTTTTAGTATCTTGATTAGTATGAATTTTGAAATGTATGAGCTAAACTAATGGAGGAGATTGGATATCTCATGTGGCTTTTGAGATGCAAGTGATTTGTTGGCTATTTTGGGAGCGAATTAGAAAAACAAAGCCAAAACCCACAAAATCAGATTTGAAATTTTTGAAAACAGATGACGAAGAGGCAGAACAGGGCAACTTTTCAAATCTTGTCATTTATTTGACTAATCAAACAAAATAGATTTTTTTTTTCCCCCAATTTTATAGTGATTTTAAAAGGGTTTCATTTTTAAGTAAAGTTAGGCGACATACTTATTATTTTTACTTATAGTTTACTTAAAATTTGCTCAATGAATCAGGTGACTAGAATTTCGATAGATATATATGTCAGAAATAATAAATCAAATTTTTTATTTATACTACCATCACTCTATCTTTGCTTTTTCAATTGGAGCACTTACCAATCAATCTTATTAATTAGACTTATTTATCTATAAATCCTGACACAGTAATTTATTTATAAAAATAAGAGACTGATAAATTTATTAATAGAATTTAATGGATAATGAGTTTCAAAAATAAAATCTGTTAATAATTTACCTTGATTGATGAATCAAAAAACTCCTCAAACTACTAGTGAATGAAAGGTCACAATCAGGTGTATGAGGTTCTCCAGTGTCAATTCATGTGCTTTATTTATTCTTTATTCTGTTTCTATATATTCACAGATTTATCCAACTTCTTATAAGCACACATAAATCAAAACAGAATCATACAGAATTTATTGAGGATCAATATTTTCCACCCAAACAAACATAATGTTAAATTCAAAATTATTCATATGATGGGAAAGCAAGAGATCGAGAAAACCCACAAAATCTTTAACATCTCTCCATACAATCAGGCCTAAGAGGCCCATCGTGCAGCAGAGATGTAGTTTAAGATGGGAACATGTATTTAATAAGCAGTATTAATCATTACAAACATGACAACAATCAATAGTAGCATGTATTTATAGCATTATTAATCATTATAATGATCCAAACACAATGTTACACATTTATCAACCCTAATTTTTCTGGTTAAACAAGGGTTAATAAATCTGTTATCAGAATCCCCAACATTCATTAGCTTGTCTACCGATCACCCTCACAAGAACCATGCATCTCTCTGTTTTACATGAACTGAGCATAAGTTCCAAAGGTTTTTATTTTATATTTTGTTCATTCTCACCTCATATTGCTGCCCTATGGAGTGCTTCAAGTCAATTTCCATTTAAATGCGAAGAACAGGACAGCAAGTAGAGCTTGGGGAAGAAATGTGCATGCTGGGCCATTGACGATGAAGTCAGAGCATCAATTATTTCATAAAATGTGTTTCCAGGTTGGCATTAATGGGATGTTACACTCCTTTCCCTACTCAAAGGATAGATTGGCAAGTCTAATGCTACGCCGCTGATGGCTGATTCCCTTACCCAACCGTGACTGGGATGAATTAAGTTCTGCTGGTTTCCCATTGAAAGGAAAAGAAAGTTTTGGCTGAAACCACTTTTTCACAACAACACCATTGATTCGGATTTTCCCATATGATTCATTCCCATGGTAAGGAAGCCCCAGCCTCCTCAATAGTGATGCAATTCCCTGGCTTATCCTGTTGAGCAAAACCGAACAAACATTCACAACAATATGGAAGTCAAAAAGGGTGAGAAAATGAAAAAAGAAAAAGCGTTGAATTGGGGGGGGGGGGGGGGGGGGGGGGGGAGAGGACAGAGAAGGACTAGTAAAAAATATTCACAGGATTTTGTATGGAAGGAAAATGCTAATTTATGAACCTAGGTTGAGTTGAATGCATGCGTTTGAGAGGACAGATACTTCCAATTTGTCACTATGTAAATGCCGATATGAAAATTGGGTGCATAAATTTATATTTGAAGACTTTGAACCAGCCATCTTGGTGGATAGTATAGCATGTACAAATTTGATGAGAATTACATTGAACATGGAAAAGCAGTCCTTTACACTAATTATATCACTAATATCCACCAATGAGTAATTTACTGGAAAAGCTAATCAAAATTGACAATCATGATTTGTTTTAATCCAAGTTACAAATGTATTCAAATTCCTCCTGAAACAATTCTTCAAATTTCATTGGAATTGTTACGATTTCATCCTCCAAGTCCACACATGTCCTATTTTCTGTCTCTAATGGCAAATTATGCCCTTGATTATCTAGGTTAGAAATTAGAATAGCTTGGAATGACATGAGTCCAAGTTGCCCCCAATTCAGGACAGTGAAAATGACTTCACTACATTATTTTGATTTTCCCGCAGATGGGTTACACCCTACGTTCTAGTGTTGAGCAAATCTATAGTCATATGCTTGAAACTGCATATCATGAATTGGCACTTTCTGGGTTTTAATACCCGAGAAATTCCTATGCCCTTCACTCCCTACCTTTGTCTATACCAACTTGTATTGTTAATCAATATTATGCAAGCTCTTATCATAGCTAAAGCATTCAAATACAAATTCTTGTGAAATCTACTGCTTAACATCTCCAGAAATATGTTCAGTTCAAATAATACGAAATCAAAACATTCACAATAGGGAGTATTTAAGGTACATTACAAAGAAGTTCATCTCACCTTCCTGCAACGTTAATTGTTTTCTTTACTGTAGGAGATTGAATTTGTGTCTTCTCTATAGGCAGTAATATGGTTGTATTAGGCAACCTTGCACCTGCACAAAATTTTAGGAGGAACAACCAAAGGTGGAAAGTCAACAAACTATACATACAAAACACAAGGTATCATCCATAATTTTTCTTCATTAGCAAGTTAACGGTGATATGACTCGCAAAAGTAAAAATCTTTAGGATAAATTACACTTACACCCCTTGAGGTTTGGGTTTAATACATATCACCCCTTGACGTTTGGAAAATTACACTAACCCCCCCTGTCATTGTAATTATTTAGACGGAATGAAGATATTGAACTCATGTACTGTCTCTTTTCTTGCTTTGCTTTACTTCCTCTGTTTTTTTTTTTTTTTTTTCTTTTGCTTTACTTTTTTTTCAATGTACTAGGAGTTGTTACCTTTTATATAAGCAGAAGAGTTTGTGAAATGAGACTATTAACCATAGGGGTGAGAATGTAACTTCCAGAACATCAAGGGATGGGATGTAATTGGACCAAACCTCAAGGGGTGTCAATGTAATTTACCCAAATCTTTAATTACTTGTTTATATTATTTCTGAATTTTTATTTTATATTTTTGGTATCAACTAACTCAATAAGACAGAAGAAATTTTGATGATGAGAGAGAGAAGAGAAATAAGAATATGTAAGGTGAACATAGCCCAAGATTATGTATAACTCTAGGAATGAAAAATTAGTGTAGATGGAGTTACCAGCAGCAAGCCGATGCTTGAGACCCTTCAAAACTGTCAATAGGTATACCTGGCCAGTTATTGAGAAGAGTAAGTAAAAGTGGCATCATGATCAACATCAACATGTATCGTCTTTGCATGAGAGAGAGAGAGAGAGAGAGAGAGAGAGAGAGTCCTGAATGTCACAGCTGAATGAATGATGTTACAGATATCAGAGAATGATTAAAGAAGGAACAACAATGAACAAGAATATTGGTTGCTAGAGATTTCAAATGTCAGTATAAAACTTGCATATATTTAAAAATGTGTATATGGGTATACAACCTCAAAATTTTGAGAGAAGGTTGGTCATTTAAATATGGTTCCAAATTGATGGACTAGTTGAAAGAGTGTGAAGTACCCAAATTTTAATGCTTGGTGCTTCAAAATGCTTGTGTGGTGGACATCAAGAAATTCTGTTACTTTTACGATAAATGAAGCAATACTAGAACTTCCAAGAATAACACTAAAAATGAAAAGGTCACCTCAGCAGTATGAATTGGTAATTTCCTTGCATCAACAACAATTGGACTTTCTTTGAAGGATACAGATGGTACGATTCCAAGAGAAGCAGCTTCCTGAGATCCAGTTATCTATTAGCTAATTTTATGAAAAAGAGTTCAAAAAATAAATAATTAAGATTAGTAGTCTGCTAACCTCCAATAATGAGAAAGCCCGAGAATCATATTCTCCAAATCCTTCAACCAATGAACAAAGGTTTGACCTTTTAGGTGAATCAGTATCTACTCCCAGATTCTCAATTAGTCTATCTCTCAAGGAAGCATCACAAGGAAGTTGCAAGCAACCCAAGAGTTGTGAAAATACTTCCATAGTAGGTACAACACCAGCTATAATTGCTTCCCTGTAGACCATCAAGGCCAAAGATGTCCTGCAGATCAATTAAGGATATTGTCACCGACTTGCTAAATAATGAGAACATCATACGGAAATTATTGGATAAATTATACGGTTTTCAAGCAAGAAGTTAAACATAGGACATTTTATTTTGACAAACTGATCAACACTGGGACCTTTCATATTTCTAAGTGAAATTAAAGAGATTCTGTCAAGGAATTCAAAGTATTATTTCATCATCGTCTTTTTTTTTTTGTCCCCGTCCTTTTAGCCAGAGTTATGTACAAAATCACGATGTAATGAAATTTTACGTAAGAGCATTTATGTAATTGGTTTCGGGATCCTTTGAAGCATGCCTTGTGCACGCACATTTTAGATTAAAAGATAAACAATTTAATAATAAAGATAAGAAAAAGATAAGCTACTAAAGGATTTACTTAAGAAGTCTTTAAGGCTGTGTTTGGAGAAACTTTCCAAACATATTTCTATCCACTGATTTGAGTGTGGTATTTGTTTTGAGTTTTCAAATTATAATTCCACACTCACTTTTGCAAACTACTTTCTAGGCGGGAAAATTTGGCTCACCCGGTTGTCCTCCCAGACGTCCGGTCGGTTGACCGGAACAGTGTTTGTTTTTTTTTTTTTTTTGCACCTGTTATTTTTATATTTAAATAAAAAAATATTTCCAATTTTTTTTTTTAAAATTTTTTTATGAGCTTTGAATAAGATTTTGGGTTGTGTATTTGGTGATGAGCTGTAAGTTTTTGAATTAAATATCATATGTCACATCATTCATTTCAAACTCAATTCAAAACTCTTTTCAAAACTCATAACCAAACAAATTTTCCACACTCAAATCATAATTCCAACACTCACAAACTCAAAATACAACTCTATTCTCAAATCATATTTAGAAAATTCTACCAAACACTACCTAAATTTCTCCAATACAAAAACTAATGGAAACTTACCATAGTTACAAGAAGCACCTACCATTTACTATCAATTTGTGGCCGTCCTAAGTTGAAAGACAAGACAGGCTCACCATGCATACAAGCCTTTTCAAATCTCCGAAAGCACATGGCTGCAAGCATAGTATATTAAATGCATAACTAAACCAGATTCCTGAAATGAACGCATAACCGGCATAAAAACAAAGATTGATTGCATTCAAAACATCGATGGGCTTTACATGGGAAAGAAACAAGGCCATGAACACTTCCCATGGAGCTGGAAGAAACAAAAGTATGGGATCAAGCCATGAAAAGGAAGCCATTTTTGTCAACCTTAAATGAGACAAACATGAAATTCCAGAATCGTATGGAACTTGTATGTTGCATTCTAATGTCCTTAGAAAGGGCAGGGTCGCATGACACAATTTTCCCTTCCTTCAGTCATGCAAACCCATTCAAGAAAACAAATAAATGAAAATTCGACACATGCATGGCTCTGGATATCATCACTGAAACAACAGGCTTTATCCTTTCCTTGTGTCATTACCAAAAGAATTTCAGGAGGTAGATCACATTCTAAATAGAATTGAATGCAATTTCGGAGTAGTTCAATAACTATTATTGGTGGGCGAAAAAGAATTCAGGCATTGATTTATCTATGGTATTAACATAGCTGGAGTTGATGACATGATAAAAAAATTTCTCCACAGGATGATGCAAAAAGAGTAGACTCAATCAACTTAAAGTGATGCATAATTTTCAATAAACGATAGATAACAACCACTGGTATTTGATGCTCAACCTTAACCCTCAAAAAAAATTCTTCACGAAGTGTTTGTCCCAAAAGCTTAAGATGGTAGGAAATGGGTCTAACAATGTATATATATATCAAGCTATCCAACACCCTCCCGCAAGTGCAACCCCATCGGCATCTTCCACGCGGAGAGACAAACAAAGAACCAAACAAAAAGAGAAGCATACAGCCAAACAGTTGAGCAGAAACAAATGGGAATTGAATGTCAAATGCCAAGAAAAAGATTTGAATTCAAGACCTCTCACAACCTAAGCTGTGATATCATGTTAAGTCACCAATTATCTCAAAAGCTTAAGTTGTTGGAAAATGGGCCCAACAATATATATCAAACTATCCAACAAATATAAACAGTAATTATGAAAAATTGAAGTCATCATCCCAAATGCAGAGAGCATAATGCATCACAAAATGCTTATCCAAATACATGATGCTACACATGTTTTTGGAAAAGGAAAAAATATATATATATGTGTGTGTGTGTGTGTGTGTATGGTAAAAAGAGGGGAAAACGGAAACGGGATTAATTTCAAAATCCAAGACAAAAACACTCAAAGCAACTCCTTTTTTGTAGAAATTTCTGAAGACTTACCATTCATGTGAGAAAAAAGACAAAAAATAAGTGGTAGGCAAATATATTAACCCTACCTATCAGACACCTGGACATAACCAGGTTAGGGGCGACACCATCCCTTTTTGGCTTGAGAAAGGAGCATAAGGCCAACATCCGCATCATCCTTCCTACACAGGAGTTAAAAGAGGAAAAAAATGCAGAGTTGTAGATTCATGCGGAAAAATATCAAATGTTAACTGCACTAGTCGCAGATGATAATAAAACTAGAGCAATTACTTTTCACTTGCCACTAATAGGATGGAGTATGTGATGGTGTTTGGGCGCAAGCCAACCCTCTTCATTTCAGAAAAAACCTCCAGAGCCTTCTGCAGTTGATTCCCGTCACCTGCAGTGAAGTTATTTGCTTTCTCAAATAATTTGCAATAATGCGATTCCAATCAAACAGATCAATGCTTTCAATTAGACAAAAGAGTTAAAAATCAACTTTTATGATATTGCCCAATACAGCTTCTAGTATTTGTGAGAAAATCCTTCTCAAGTGTTTTGAGATTAATTCAAAATCTATGCACATCACAGTTAAATCAGCTAACAAACTATTTTTATACAATATATTTTAGCTCATATATTATGATGCAGTTTTTGAGCTGTTGCAGGTGCAAGAGCTCTCCATAGAACAATATGACAAGTTTGCATGTTGTTAAATACCTAGATGCTAACCATATTGACCAGCAATAAATATTATGAAAGCTATTTTTCTACATCCAATACACATAGTTCTGTAAGAAATTAAAAATGAAACTAAGGACAAGATTCCAGAACCAACAACACATACTCAAGAAAGGGAGTGCTAGCATGAATCCTGTAAGCCAATTGCACTCTATTTAGGCTCATTCTTTAAATTAAACATGCACATCATGTCTTTGCTTAATCCATAACTACCTTAATTCACATTACTTCCACTCGCCCTAGTAACCAGTTCAATACAAATCATGCAAATATTCCCTTTTGTCTTATGTTACCTCCACTTCTACCTTTTTCCAATCCAAATCATGCAAATTACAACTCAAATGAATCACAAGGAACACTATTTTGTCTCCTCTTCTTTGACCACCTGTACTCATTAATAGCTGCTATTGCATTATCGGCGGTTCAAATCAGTTTTCTAAATGTTCCTCATGTTAAATTTAGTACCCTGTATGGTTCATCTTTACATCTCATAAACCAAATAAAAAACAGACACCAAACTTCCTTAAATGAGGGAAATTATTCTGCGTTCCCCTTCTCATAGTTTTCATACTACATGTCATGCGCTATATATTCTTACAAGCAAAACTCATACCAGTTCATGCCAATTTATTAGGCTATATGAAGAAAGCTAAACAAAAGCTATTACACTTACACAGGGCAGTAATCAAGGCATTCATTGTTGAAACTGTTGGTTTCAGTTTAATGGACTTAATATCCTCATATAGTTCCAGCGCCTTCTGCCAGTTTTTCGCCTGAAAATGGATTGCATAATTCCATCATTCTCATAGCAAGTTCTACAACATAAGAAATTAAAGAAGGTGAAGTGCTTGCAAAAGCAGTCTTTGAGAATAAGTGTACCTAAATATGTACCATGCATGCAAGTCACAGGCTAGACAAAATGTCTCAGCCATCTTGTGAGGATCTAACTTGGAAACATGCCAAGGGTCAATACCTTGACATTGAAAAAAGTCTGGGCCCAAACCTTAGAATCTGACTTCAGATAAAGATTATCATAAACCTTTAACTTATGTCCTACTTGATTTCTCAGCTAATTTTTTGGGTAAACTACGAATAGATCCTAATAGTAGGACTCAATTCCCATTAAATCCTAGTGAAAATAAGTGCTAATAAAATTGTTGCTAAAAATAATTTTTTGTGACGATTTTTTGCATATGCCGCTAAACATTGACAATTAGTGACTTTTTTTTGTCACAGTTTTATAAATTGTCACTAAAACTTACAATTAGTAACATTTTTCTGTGACGAATTTTTCAAATTGTCGCTGAAAGTTGAAAATTCGTGATATTTTTTTGTGATGATTTTTATAGACTGTCGCCAAAACTTATAATTAGTAACATTTTTTGTGACAAAATTTTCAAACTACCGCTGAAAATTAACAATTAGAAATGTTTTTTTAATAGTGTTTGATGAAAAACACTATTAATTATCATAGGACCTATTGGACAATAAGTCCACCGATTAAGACCTACACGTAAGTCCCTCTTATTTTTTTGGTACTATATATGTCAATACAACATGTACAAAAAGCTTCATTCCACTGCCAAGATTTTTTACACGGTGGATAAAAATTCAATCTTCCAATAAATATATGATAACAAATTTATAAATTAGTTAATAGAACATACGTTGCTCCAGGCTCCCATCAATGAGCTATATGATATGGTTCCAATATGTATCCCTTGCTTCCTGGCTTCTCGTAGGATTTCAAAGGCAGCATCCACCTTCCCAGCATGCCCCGCAACATCTATTAATGCACTGAGAAACATCTGTATGAAAGATTAAAAATTTTGAGTAATCAATCTCAATTTACAAACATATATTGGCATTAATATCAACCATAGTATGAGAGAGAGAAAGAGAGCAAAAAGACAACCCAGCCTAATTTGACTGTCATGTTTGGGCCATTTGATGATACATTATGATCCCTTTCTTTCTTCTATTTTGCAACCAATTATTTAGCATGATTACGCATTGGTTATGTCAATGATCAATTTGTCAGTCATATGTTGACCATATGCTGCATTATTAAGTGATCTCTCAAATTTTGATAATTTAATAGGCAAATTAGGTCATCAAGATAAGTTTAAATTATATGCTCTAAGCCACAATTTGATATTCTCTACTAATGGAAAACTCGATACCTATTTCATGGTCAAATCACAAAATCTCTTACCTGCCACTCAATTAGTTTGTTTATTTGACCAAATTTTGACCATCTATTCACCTTTCTCATGTAAATCAAACCATCAAAAGACAGCTTATACATAATGAAACCTAAGTCTCTATTTCTCTGTGAACCCTAACTCATCTCAACATCAAGAGATCAAAAACTTCTAACAGACGAGTAGTGCTGAAAGAAGTACCTCATCAGGGATGACTCCTTTTCTTGTCATGTCACTATACACACTACAGGCAAACTCCCAATCACCAGTCTGGCTGCAACTATTCACAGCAATGGTGTAGACCTCTGGAGTGCCCTTGATCTTATATTGATGAATCATATTGTATACTTCCTGTGCCCGATCAACCTAAAAGCAATCCTTCATAAGTTGTTGATTGAAATATGGTACGAACAAGATATAAGACTTGAAGTGATCATATAATAACAAAAAAGAAGATAGATGTCTCCGAGGGAAAAGTAGACAAATCTCACCTGGCCAGCATTTGCACATGCCTTTATCAAAGCACCAATCGTGATGTGATCAGGGTCTATAGGCTGTATCTCTGCTGTCATTTCAGCTAAGACATCAAATGCACGATCAACTGCACCTGATTGACCGCATGCTGCGATGAGTGCATTGAAAACAACTCGGTCTGGCTTCACATTCTACTGCACACAAGATGTGATCACAGTGAAGACTTATTTAAGATTCCAATGCAAAATTAAATGATGCAACACACATTCATGTTTCCAACCAAAATTGGCAAGTAAAAGCAAGATTTAGAAGGTTGGACTACATGAGTATAATACTGAAAAAAGATACGAAGTCAGTTGCTAAAATCGTACCTTAGACCTCATTATGCCATAAGCACCAAATGCCTTGGCGACTTGCCCAGCTTTGGCACAACCATCTATAAGAGCCCCGTAAGTATGAACATTTGGTTCCACTTCAGCATTGACCATTTCATGAAAAACCTGGGGAGATAAGTTCAGAAGTTTCAAGAACATGACATGCCAAAACGACAAATGTCAAGATATTTTAGTTTTAGGCAATATCCAGGAAGTAAAAGATGTCACTACCATCAGGCCATTATTTTTTATTTTTTTATTTTTGCAGAAAACAAAAACAACTTATGTTTCAACATTTAATTAACATTCAGACATTAAAAAAGAAGAAACTCATCACAATTAGGCACTTTAGACTCGTTAAGTAGAACATAGCCATCACTGCACGTGCAATCAAAGTAGAAATAAGTTTGTTCCCCCTACTTATTGGTACACCTGCTCAATTATCGGAGCCGTTGTGGTATGAGAAGATATGTTGAATGGTTCAATACATATGGCATTACTGATTCATCTGTTTTATGAGCATGGAAATAAAATAAAATTCTTTTCGCTTGCTTTCACAAATGGAAAATATGTTCTTCAGTAAAATTTCTTGCGTCTACATGAACCAAACGAGTTTTTTTTTTTTTTTTCGTGAGTTCTTTCTATTGAAGGATATTAAAGGAAGTTACTAAATCTTATATAAAAAGGAACAATAAAAATGATAGTCCCAAGTGAAGCCACCAGTTCAAATTATATTTAAACAAATAATATCAAATGCAACTCTCTCACTCTCTTTATTTATTTCTTTATTTTAATTTATGATCTGCTTTAAGGGCACTCTTGAAAACCTAGTGGTAGATCCTTGATAACACGAGGTAAAAAATTATTATAATAAAAAGGTAGTGCGATACGAAAATTTCCTAAAACTGGCCCTCAGCCCACCCAATTCAAAACCAGGCTTGGCTTGATCTAAAGGGCAGTAAAAAGCAAGAGTAGTCAGGACAACCCAAATTACATTTCAGATTAACCTTTCATGCTGATCTCAGACCAGAAAAATTATACCCATTTTGGAATAATCTACACTAAATCTGTAGCTAATCACCTGATGTACTTAAAATTTATCACAAAAACCTAAGCATTTTGAGAGTATGATTCATTGATTGTTGGATTGTCTTTTGATATTCAATTCTGATTCTTCCAAGCAATAAAAGGTGGACTTTTTAATCTGTACAAAGCAGAATTTTCACCCTTGATGTACTGCATTTAGAACAGAACCCTCCGATAACAAAACAATATAACAACATGGGTGTGCTAACAAAAACTGCATAAGGTGACAAAAAAGGACACAGAAACTAGTCAGCAAACCTCATTGAAAAGTCCAAAGAATTATAGATAGTAGAATGGATGTGGCCATACTTTGAACATGGCATCAACTTTTCCACTTTTTGCACAAGTTGATATCAGAGTTGTGTAAAGTTTACAATCAGCTATCAGACCAGCCTCCTGAACAAGTCGCATAACCTCAAAAGCTCCTGAATGTGCAATAAAAGCAATAGAAAATTTGAAGTATACCAATGTCTCATATAGAATTTTATAAGCTATCCATATAAGGCCTAATACACTGAAATTACACAATCATACCCTCTGAATCTTGAGAACTTGCACAGACAGACATTAGCATATTAAAAGTACTCAGAGTTGGATTTGGGATCATCTTAGTGAAACGAAAAGCTTCTTTAACAGCCCTTTTCCTTTGGCAGTTTTTGAAAAATCCCGTATGATAAATCTGAAATCAAATTATTTGATAGATTAGCAACAATGACATAGTAAGTCAAAATCACAACAACAGAGCATTCAGTAAAAGGTGAAAGGAGGCAGCCTTGCCTTGTCCATATCCAGCAAACCCTTTCTTTCCATATCTTCAAGCAATTCCAAGCAGTCAAGTAACCTGATAAGCCAACAAATTGTTCAAAGATAAGCTCTGAAAATATAGAAATTAAAAAGGAAAAATTCTAAAGGAAATGCTTTCAACATTGAACTTCTTTCAAATGTTATTCATTTCAAGTCAAAACTTGTGGTTCAAAAGCATCAATTTCTTCCATGAAATTTTATCAAGGTGACAAGCACATGTAGTTTTATATGTCAATGTGACAGAAAGTTACCTCCCATCTTTCAGCGAACAATTGTAAGCACTGATTTGCCGAGAAGGATAATGTTTGTCATTGACATGCGTGCCATTTGGTTGACAGGGCAGGGGAGAATATCTGTGGCCATCCTGAGGTAGAATTCTTCTCTCCTCTCTAGGGAAGCCCTTGCTTTTTCCTAAGTCTGTACTTCTGCGGGGAGAGCTTTCTTTATAACATGCAAGAGGTTTTTTTCCTTCAATGCTCTCTGAAGAGACAAACTTATTTTCTGTAAAGTCGGAACAAAGAGACATTAAAAATTTGGAAACTTTTTCCAAGTAATATTAGTCAGAGGATTCAGAATACGGCAAGAAAGGATTATGCTCAACTATGACCAAAATTGAAGTATGATCAGATAACTATGTTTATATGTCAAAACCTGCGGTATGAATGAAGTCGTGTGTTGACAATTTCACTCCAGTAGCCGTAGATTTCCTCATTCGAGAAGAGAAACTATTGTTATATCGAAGAGCGACATGAGTAGACAACATCTTTCGATCATTCAAGTTTGTCATAGATTTCGCTGCAGATTGATTTGTCTCATAAAATGTGTAAAGCCCTTCACGGCCAGATTCTCTGAAGATACCACCATCGCTAATGATTTCACCCACTTCACCAAGTTCACCAATTGGTCTTTTATGCTCCTCCACCTCTGTATGCGAATAATTCACAAGACCAGTAGCCGCACTCGACTGGGTTTTAACAATTAGTGCAGGCAACTCAGATGCACACTCAGTTTCCTGAGCACATTTTTCAAACTGCAATTTAGGAATTTCTCTCATACAAGGAAGTGGCTGTGCCACACCTGATTCAGAGAGCACAGGAAGTGGAAAAGATACACCTGTGACTTCAGACTCTCTTGTGGACATAGAATCACTAACACTAGAAGTAATAATATTAGAACCAGGAGACTCTAATGTGTTAGTTATGAGAGTTTCTTTAGACATCAAAGCAGTTTCCAGAAGTTGAGGCTGCACCAGTTCATCCTCATACTCGTGTCTGCTTTCCCTCATTTCCTTCACTGCATGTTTGCTTTCGTTGGCAGACATCAGTCTTTCAGGATCAAGAAAACCCAAACTCTTATTCTTAATTAACTGATTCATGACAGCTCTGACTTGTTGAGAAATCTCCAGAAATAGCGGACCTGATACCTGAAAGATTTACAGGAGTATTAGACAGTTTCTAGAATTTAATTTATCTGAGGCTGAACCCATCTAATTACGATTGAGTTTTATCCTCACATCAATCCTTGAAACCGGTAGTAAAAAAAAAAAAATGTTTAATTTAACTGAGCATATAGCCTTTGACAATGCAAAATGGTGCAATAAAGGTTTCATGTATACAACGGTTTGATTTTGTTATCAATTCTTGAAACTCCAATAGATATTTGATTCAAGAAGCTTTCTGACTTTTTATTTGATCACCTAAAAGCTAGAAGGCTTCTAACTTTCAGATGATGTCAAAATTCTAAACTTATTGTAATGTTCCAACAAAAATATTTCAAATTTGGTATCTTTTCTTGACTCTTTCTTGTTGGGTGTGATTCACTATACAAGGTAGAAACCTACTATTCAGATTTCAAATTCAATTTCCAACTCTTTCAATGATTCTCCCCTCCTGTGCCATTTTATAATTTACGGGACATATAGACAACAGAAGTGAGGCAACAACCGATAGCTAAGTTTTGCAGTCACATACCACTTATGCACACACTTGTGTAATACAATGCAAAGTTGTTATGGTACATTACTGAGCCAAAGATAACTGGTATTAATATAAAAATTCAAACAAAACCCTAACACAATGTTTAGATCCTAGATTTATGGAGGAAAAGGAAAGGAAAAATATAGGATAAGAAATTAAATGAAAGAAACCAAATTTATGTATTTTTTTGTTCACTAAATATGAGGGGGGGAATGAACATGTATTTTGTATAATAAAAAAAAGAGTAAATTTGCATTTTGCCCCCTAAACTTCAAAACTCAACCATTAACAACCTTCAAAGTATTATTTTGTTACAATTAACTCCTTCTGTTAGGATGCTGTTAGGGATTTATACAAAATCAAATCATATATAAAGCACATGACACATTTTTTCTTTGATAAATAAAAAAGCACATGATACATTTATTAAATTTTTAGAATAATAATGCCCTTACCTGATCTTGTTTGAATTTTGTCACTAAGATAAGGGAGATAAAGTACAAATGGGACCACTAGATAATGCCCTTATCTGGGATCCTATTTGCAGTTTGTCACTAACACTCTATTTGGATCGTGAGGTGAGGTGAGGTGAGAAAAGAAATAATTGTGGTTTCACTTAGGTGAGAAAAGAAAAGAAATGATTATGGTTTCTCACCATTATGTTTAGATGAATAAAAGAGAAGAGAATGTGATTTCTCACCTATCCAAACAAAATAGAGTAAATAAGAGAAAAGAAAGGAAAGTGTTTTATTTCATTTTACCAAAATAACCTTCCATATTAATACGCTATGTTTTTTTAATTTTGGTATTTTAGAAAACTTTCATTAAACCCAATTCCTTTCTCACCAAATCTTACCACTTTTGGCGAAAAACAAAACACAAGTTTGGTGAGAGTCCTTTTCTCACCATCTCTCATCATTTCTCACCATTGCTTTAAACAAGTGAAGGGTTTCATATTCTCACCATTTCTTTTCTTTTCTCACCAAGCCCCTCCATCCAAACAAAGTGTAAGATAGGAGAGATAAAGTACAAATGGGACCAGTAGATAAATGTATTATTGTCCTAAAAAAATCAATAACGGGTATTATTGTCTTAAAAAATCAATAAGTGTCATGCTATGAAGTACGGGTGCGGGTACGAATACTGGTACGGGTACGATATAAATATGCCAATACGGCAAAATCTTTAAAAAAAAATTGGATACAGGTACGGCTGGTCCACGTCAATAAATTTTTTATTTTTTATAATTTATAGTGTGAGATCCAATCTACAAATCAAAGTTCAATACCAAAACTAAAAAGAGAAATTACAGAACCAAAAGAAAAATCATAGTTCAACAATACCAATACCAAAGCAAAATCTATAAGCTGTGTTAATGCCATTAAATAGGAGAAATTATAAAATAAGGTTTCATTCCAAAAGCAAGCTAAGCAAAATTTAAAAACTTGAAGCTTTATTTTTCACTTCTATCAACTACATTATTGAATAATATATCTTTCATCTCTAGCACATCAAGTAAAAGATTTTGATTTGCAATTTCCAGTAAATAAGAACAATCTAATAAATTAAACGTATCCCCACCAATGTCTCATAGCTTGGTGTACTCTCGATGTACTCATGAAGCACTCATGGAGTACTCAACTGCCAAAGAATGTATAAAAAGTAACCGGTTAGTATTTTGAGTATCCGGTACGCATGTAGCCCTATCGGTACGACTACCAGTTCCCGGTAAGTATCCAGTACGAGTATGGCAACATTTTCAGACTACCCGTGCTTCATAGGTGTCACGTGATTCACACATGACCTGATTCCATTTAAATCCCGCTATAGAATCCTAACAAAAGGCGTTAAGTGTAACAAGATAATAAGTTGAGGTGGTTAACGGTTGTGTTTTGAAGTTCAAAGGGTCAAAGTGCCAAAAAAAAAATCATCTTTTGGGTTCCCCGTGAAAATAAGTAATTTCAATTTTTTCCCTAACAAATGCAAACTTCCAAACATAACATAAAAGTTCACCAATCCCAGTTCACAACCAACATTGAAAATAAAAAATAATCTACAATTGAAAAGTGAAACAGCAGTAATCTCAATTCCAATGAATTGCAAAATACGGATTCAGAAACGAGTGTATATTGAATTACCTGGCTCTGTTTCTTCCTTCTCTTGGAGTAATTTACAAAGACGACAGCGAGGGCCGAAACGGTGACCAAAGCAACAACTATGAGAGTGGAATGCGAATCCAGAGAAGCTCTGAAGAGAAAGCGAGGGGATCGAATGTGGAGCCCTAGTTTCTTGCATCTCCTTCGGGAGGGAAGGCCTGGTGGCCTCAGCCCCAGAAATTGTCTGGGAAGGGATCGAAATCGAGAAGGAGATAGCAAAGAAGAAGAAGAGCAATAGGATGAAGAAAGTGTAGGGAAAGAGATTAGGGATAGACTGTGCGATTTTGCAGAGAGACTTGGGTCCATAGAAGAGAGTGAAGAGGGGGTTTGTTGTTGAGTTGAGAGGATAGAGAAGATACAAGGTAGAGGTGGTTATGAAGTGGAGTGACTGAAGAAGCAATGTGGTGGTTTCGCCAAATCCGTTTGTTGCCCACGTGGCATCAATGCTGTTTGCTATAAAACTGTGGACATTTTTTACAATATATATATATATTAAAATAAAAATAAAAAATAAAAATATATTATCAAATAGAGTTAATTGTAAATGTATACTTAGATTTATTTAAAATACAAATTATCTCATATGATTAGGTAAAGAAAAATACTTGAGACAATTTATCACTTCTAAAAATTACCCCTAATGATGTGTCTGATAAGTATTAAATTTTGATTTGTCACACATTCTATTATGTGGGATCTAATCTCAATATGACATGTCATTTAAGAATAATAAATTAAAGAGATGTAAAATTGCTGCTTTTTAGAATAACTTTCGTCCATTCAAGTTTATAACGGCATAACAAATTATTACTTTTATTAATAAACTATTAAATCAATTAATAGTTTTAATGATATCTTTAATTAAAATTTTAAATAATTTTATTATTGTATAAAAAAATAGTTAGAAATTTTATTTATTTAGTTAAATTTATTAAATAAAAAATTTAAAATTTTTAAAATTGTAAAAAATAATTAATATTTTCAATAATTTCAAAGAATATATTTATAATTTATCCTATTAAATAACACAATTTGGGCCATGCAAAGAATTTCAGAATACGACGATTTAGGGAACGGCTGTAACATGAAAATGTAAACTTTCCTCGTGTTAGGTTTGTTTGGACGGGATTTTTTTTATATTTTTTAGTGTTTACTATAATAAAAAATCAAAGTTAATAGAAAGTATTTTTTTATAATTAATGAAAAATAAATTTGTTTGAGTAATAAATATTTTTTATTTTTAAAAGAGGGCAAATTACCTACACCTCTCTTGAGATTTAGCTAAATTACCGATTCCTCCTGAGGTTTCAAAAATTGTATCTCACCCCCTAAGGTTTATATTCGCATAATAATTTAACTCATACCGTTAACTAAACGTTAACAAAGGTTAACTGACATTACCAAAATATAAATTGATGGACGATATTGGCCCTACTGAAATCCTTTTAATAAATCAACAAAGTTTATAAAAAAAATTATGTTAGATGGAAAAAATAATAATAAGTTTTTGGAATCATATTTAATTTGTTGTTTAGAAAAAAAAAATTCAGAATTTTAAAAAATAAAATAAAAACTAATTTAATAAAAATAAATATGAAAAAATATATTTAATTTGTAAAAATTATTTCTAACCACTCAAAAGATAAAATTATATAAAAATAATATTTATTTTTTATTTTTTTAGTTCTTAACCAAATTAATTTTTAATTTTTTTTTTAAAAAAAATTCTAAAAATCGAACCAAACATATTCTAAGAATTTTCTGACAAGCCATTTCTTGTGTTTTTAACTTATTTAATTATTAGTTAATTTCATTATATTTTCACCATCTGACACTACAATATATAAAAGTTTTAAAGACTAATTTTTTTGATCTCTAAATGTAAAAATTTTGTTGTAAAAGACATTTAATAACTAATTTCTATCGTCGTGAGGAAGTCGCTAAAAAGTCACCCTGAAAAGTCAAAAAAAAGGCTTTTAGTGATAAAATTTCCAAAATGTCAATAATAAATAGACTTATAGGAACAAAAATTTGGCTTCAAAATGGTTTATTTTTTAAGACAAAAAATTTGATACCAAAAAAATAGTAATTAATCACTATTCAATTTTCGTTTCTAAAAATATAATGACACTTTTTGCAACAAAAATATTTGATTTCCTAAAATTAATTGTGTCCCTAAATTTTGATTTCTAAAACCTTAATTTTTTGTAGTGTAATAAGTGTTTTTGCATTTTAGTTTTGCATTTCATAACTTATTTAAAAATGATAATTTAGCTAAACCTCAGGAGGAATCTGTGATTTAGCTAAATCTTAAGGGAAGTAGGTAATTTGCCCTTATTTGTCAAAAAGGCATTTTAGTCAATTTATGATATCTGTTAACAATGTTAATTGCAATAGGACGGGATGTAATTTTTGAAACCTTAGAGAAAAATCTGTAATTTCGTTAAACTTCAAGGGAGGTGTAGGTAATTTTCCCTTTAGAAGATTGAAAATATTTTTTAAACTAAAATTTTATCAATGTCAACACATTACCATTGTCTTTCTTACCTCTACTATTATCACTACCTCCAAATGTTGAAAAACATTTTCTACCTAAACAAACGAATCATTCATCAAAAAAGAAAACAAACGAATCATTCATTAAAAAAAAAGAATCAAACTAGAGAATAAAAATTTCCTACCTAAACAAACGAATCAATCATAAAAAAAAATCAAACTAGAGAATAAACATTTCCTACCTAAACAAACGAATCATTCATTAAAAAAAAAATAAATAAATAAAATATTTTCAAACTAGAGAATATCTTGAAAAGCGAGTCGTTCCTAAATAAGTAAACTTTCTTGATTTGTCAATTGGTTCTTGCAAATAGTCAAATAGTTAAAACACCTAATTACATTGCAAAAAACTATTCAATATTTTTGGAGTAAGTTTAGGTGGTGCTTCAAATCAATAGTTATTAGTCTAAATTATAAGATTAAACACTTTTGTGTTAGAATTTTAAGAGACAAAATATTAAATTTCAATATGTAAATAGAATAGAGCAATGCTCCTAGAGCATTGAATAATTTCTCATTACATCATTTTTTTTTTCTTTATATGTCTTTTCACAAAAAGTTAAAAATTTAATGAAAATAATCAATTTCCAAACAAACTCGGCTGTTTTGGAAAGATAGTTAAAAGTCATCTTTTAATTTTTAACTCATTTTAAGTCACACCATCTCACATATTATACTTATTTTCAAAAAAAAAAAAACCAAAAAACCAAAAAACCAAATTTTTACTATGTTTCCCTCAAACAACCAGTAGACTGAGGTGTCGCAAAAGTAAATCACACACAAACTCGGGCAATCACTAACTACATCTACATCATAAGCTACAATCAATCTAATTTTTTATAGAAAAATAATCAATAAATTCTATTTTACTCTTAACATTACTAATAATGGTCTCCCTCTTGGGTTTCTCCCTCTCATGTCGGCAAGCTCCGGTTTCTGGATTCTTCAAAATTAATTTCGTTGGAGTTCGCTTCAGAGAGAGTTGTGAAGTTGGTGTGGGTGTTGTTATCAGGGACTTTCAAAGGCAGATTATTGCCTCCATGGCTGAGAAATTGATTGGCTTTGTGAAACCGAGCAAATAGTTGAGTCTTTTGCTCTGTTTTCTTTGGCTACTACTTGCTTTTGTTTTCTCCAGCTTGTTATGACAGTCATCTATCTAAAAATGACCACACAAAAAAAAAAAAAAAACATTTTGAAAATATGTTATGGAAAATAGGATTTAATTGTTCATATTGAAAGTTGATAGGAGTTGATAGTAATCTTATGAAGGATGGATATTTCGAAAATATTACCATACTCATATCGGGTACTTATCGGAAACGGATACTCATATCAATAGGGTTGCATGCGTACCGGGTATTTGAAATACGTACCGGATACTTTTTATACCTTCTTTGGCAATTGAGTACTCCGTGGATACTTCATGGATACGGGATTGGTACCTCGAGAGTACACCAAGTTATGGAGATTAGTGGAGATACGTTTAATTTATTAAAAAGTTCTGATTTATTTGAAACTGCAAATCTTTTATTTGATATGTCAGAGATAAAAAATGTATTATTCAATGATGAAATTGATAGAAGTGAAAACTAAAATTCAAATTTTCAAATTTCACCAAGCTTGCTTTTGGAATGAAACTCTATTTTGTAATTTCTCTTATTTAATGGCATTTAAATAGCTTATAGACTTTGCTTTAGTATTGGTATTGTTGAACTATAATTTCTCTTTTGGTTTTATAATTTTTCCTTTTAGTTTTGGTATTGAACTTTGATTTATAAATTGAATATGAAATTATAAATTACAAAAAATAAAAAATAAAAATTATTGACGTATCCTAGCCATATCCGTATTCTATTTTTTTCAACTCTTTCCATATTGGCGTATCCGTATCATACTCGTACCAGTATCCGTACCTACATCCGTGCTTTATAGTAGTAATCTTAAAAGCAAAATAAGATTTATTAATTATTTTCTCTTATTTCATTGTTTTGTCTCCTATTTATTTATTTTTAGAAATTCTCTTATATATCTTTTTGCTCTCTCATATTTTTTTTTCATGCAAATGATTAGATCTTAGCTGGTAAAATTTTTTCCCCCTATGCGAGGTACTTTGCTTATTCTCTTTCTATATGAGCATGCACATTTTCTTGTACACAATTGACCTGTCATGAACTAATTAATAATGGGCAAATTACACTAACAGTCCCTAGAGTTTGGGACTTGTCTCGTTTTAGTCCATAATTTTTTAATTGTGACACATTTGACCCTGAATTTTGAATCTTGTTCCAAATAAGGACAATTGAACATACCATTGCTTAATTTCAAGGGTAAAATCATCAATTTGATAAAATATAAACTAATTTGACAAAAATAAATGTAAAAAAAATATTTAAAAATTATTTCTACCTACCAAAAATAAAATTATGTAAAATTGATAAAAATTAATAAAAATTCCATGATTAATTTTTAAAAATGAATTTTACATGATCATCATCTAAATACATAATAAATGGTAAAAAAAAATGTCTAAAAGATTTATTAATTTTATCTTAAGTAGGTAGAAATAATTTTAAAAAAATCAAAAATAATTTTTGACATTTATTTTTGTCAAATTAATTTATATTTTATCAAATTGATGATTTTGCCCTTGAAAAATCCAATAGTATCTTCAATTATCCTTATTTAGAACAAGATTCAAAATTCAGAGTCAAATGTGTCACAAAAATGACACAAGCCCCAAACTATAGGGATGATTAATGTAATTTACCCATTAATAATTTTAAAAAACCTCCTTTCAAATTTTGACATTAGCGGCTAGTGTTAGTTGACGAAAGTGTAATTGGTTTGGGATGTTCTAAAAAAGTGTACTTTTTGACTTATTGGCTTATATGGGTTGGGTTTGGGTTGGGTTTGATGTGATGTGTTAAAGAAGTGATGTGATTTAAATAAGATGATGTGACTTAAATAGGATAATGACTTTTTGACTTTTTGTATTATTTAGTAGATGCCAAACTTAAGATGAGAAAAATTTGAAGTAGAGAATCAAAACAGATGAGATGTTAATGTCATTTCAAAAGTTGCAAGGGAGCTATTTGTTATTGTCAAGAGAGGGCAATATGTCATTAACTAATTAGTAATTTTTAAGTTTCCTTTCAAATTTTGACATTAGCACCTGGTGTCAGTTGCATGAAGTGTAAGGTGGGAGAAATTTGAAATAGAGAATCAAAACAGATGGGATGTTGCTTTCAAAAGCTTTATGGGAGGTATTTGTTATTGTTAAGAGAAGTCAGTATTTTAAGTAAATTATTACTAGGTTATAAAAGTTAAACTTAATTTGCATCAAGTCCCATTGAAAATAAATTATATTAAAATTATTGTTAAAAATAATTTTTTGTGATGATTTTTTTGCATGTGTTAAAAATTGACAATTAGTGACTTTTTTTTGTTACAGTTTTTATAAATTGTCGTTAAAACTTACAATTAGTAGCATTTTTCTATGACGAATTTTTTAAACTGTCGCTAAAACTTATAATTAGTGATCTTTCTTATAACAACATTTTCAAACTGCCGCTGAAAATTAACAATTAGTAAATTTTTTAATAGTATTTGATAAAGAAATACCATTAATTATCATAAGACTTATTAGATAATAAATCTACCTATTAGGATTTACTAGTAAATTTCCCTAGTATTTTTAGTCAGAAAATTAGTAAGAATTTTATCCCAAGAAAAAGAGCGGTATAAATTAATTTTTGTATAATGATCCATACTTAAAATACATTAGGACAGCAGATTATGATAACACTCTTCGAAAAGTGCATAATTACAACACTGATTTTTTAACACTAAAACAAAGGAGAATTCTATGTTATGACACTTCTCTTTTTTTCTTTTTTTCGTTGTGTATCATACACTTGTACTCCTAGTGATTTTTACTTATAATTATAGTAGTATTTCGTTATTGAAAAATTATTGATACATCGAATTTGAATTCGTCCAAATCGTTCAAATTTTATAAGTTCGACGATTGCTCGAACGATCGGTACAATCCTTGTCAATTGCGGTTGTCACCTTTATCAACCACAGCTATCACCCTTGTTCCTAGATGACTGATCGAACAACCAACATGTACACATTCAAACGATTTAGAAGAATCAAAATTCAATGAATATAACATTACTCTCTGTTATTTTAAATTGTGATTTAAAGTAGTTGTGAGATTATAAATATGTCAAATCAAAATAAGTTATAAACGACAATACCTTATGGGAGTTTTCTTAAGTGTGCAATTGCACACCATGTGCCACTTACACAAAAAGTGTAAGTGTAAGGTGTAAGTATAAGTATAAGGTGTAAGTATAAGGTGTAAGTGGGTTGCACATGGTGTGCAACCTCAAAAAATGTGTAAGTGTAAGGCTTAATTTTTCACAAAAGGTGTAAGTGTAAGGTGTAAGGTGTAAGTTGCACACCATAACCAAACCCTACCTTATGTGGTGATACTTATTTTGTTGTCTCTCAAATATCAATATAAAAATAGTGGTGTTACATGCACCAATTAGTATATCAACATATGCTATGACTTTACCACTTCAAAACTACGGACCTCATTCATTATACAAATTATAAGACCTAAAACCTCTAAAATTATTACACATCATTTCGTTAGTACACTAATTGATATACCAATTAGTGCATATTGTTTTATTCATATAAAAGTGATTGGTTCCATTGTTCAAATCAAAAAAAAAAAAATTACCACCGGGAGTGGTGGCCTAGCGGAGAAAGCAATCTTCTCTATAAGAGTGAGTTAGGTTCGAATCTTAGGGGGTACAAATTTGTTTGGCTTTGTCCAGCTGGCTTTTTTCAGAAACCCTGCACTGTACTCTTATCGAAACCTAGCCTTTTCTGTGACATGTGGCTGAGCTCCATTAGTACCTCGGTGGTGGGTTCCTTCATATGGGTTGAGTTAAATTTGGTCTGCGAGGTCAGGGCCTGCGGATGCTGTGATGCCCTCACAAAACGTCCTTTTTTCTAATTCAAAAAATAAATAAATAAAAATTAAGTTGGGACATCACATATGCTTACTCATAAGCCCTATAAAGTGTTTGGTTATGAATCAAATTAGTAACTCGGATAAATTGCACTTTGCACCAAATCTCACTTTGGTCCATATACATGAAATCATGACAATCAACTCCATGCACTTATAGTCAAATCCCACTTTGGTCCCTTAAACGTAAAATCGTGACAGTCAATCCCTTACACTTTTGGTTAAATCCCACTTTGATTTCTACACAAATATCAATATCCTCCATTTTGTTCCTCTATTGTTTAAATTTTGAACATAATCTTATTATGTAACAAGAATGTGACTACGAAATAAGGGTGCGAGAGAAAAATCATCCCTATTTCCTATCTACACATATTTTGTCCTATGTGATAAGTACATAAGAGTTATTTAATATAATAAACATATGTTTGTATGTTGAAAATTGAGATAAAGAAGCAAGAAAGTAGGGCTTTTGAGATTAAAAAAAAAAAGCATCAGAGAAATTAAAGAGTTACCCTTACACTTTTCTATCTAATTTTTTGTTTGTAAGGGAGAGGAATAGATAGAAAAGTGTGTTACTTTGGAAAACAAAGTTACGTGATTCCAATTGATGCAAAACCATTGTTCTTCTTAATCATTCACAATATGCGCTTTGTTTTAGCCTAATACAGTCATAATTTTATGTAAATTTTGAGACAAAGTATATATTGGTGGAAAATGTAGATGATTTTTATCTCTTATCCTCCTTTCGTAATTACATTATTGTCATATGACTACATTCTATTAAATATTTAAATAATGGAGTAATAGAAATGGTACATTGATACTTGTATAGGGATTAAAGTGAGATTTGATCAAAAATGCAGGGGGTTGACTATCACGATTTCATGTGTAGGGAGCAAAGTGAGATTTAATCAGAAATGTAGGAGGTTAACTGTCATGATTTCATATATAAGGGTCAAAGTAGGGGTTTGATACAAAGTGCGAAGGTGCAAAGTATAATTTACCCTAATAACTCAAATTTATGTTTCAAAAATCTAACAATTAAAAGTGATTGTGTGGTATGCATCTTTTCAAGGGTATAATTTTCCGTGTGTATAGTATTCTTTCCCTAAAACAAGATCATAATAAAAAAACCACAAAATCCCATAACTTTGCTTATCACAAAGTCTCGTTAAAAAGACGATGATATTCACAACAAAATCACAAAATTTTTAAGTTATAACTAAAACTTTTTTATATGCACACAATAGTTCATAATTATTATCACAAAATTTTATAACTTTATTTGTTGTACAATAGTGTGTACATGTTGGCTGTTTTGGCTTTTGTGGGTTAATAGTATAAATTTAAGCATACCAGCAAAGATCAATCAATCCTTATAGAATAGTAATTGCCAATCAATTATCAAACGATTATGTTGAAATTCTTTCAATCTCAATGGAGAGAACTTTTACTGGTGGCTTGTTTTAGGAGAAATCGATAAGAAATAACAAGTATAGAACAATTCAGAAACTAAATTTCATTAAGTAAATAGGAACTTATAATGAAATGACCCAGCCTTGAAAATGTTTGCAGTAGCAACTACTTGAAACTACTCCTAAGAAATGAAATGCAATATAGGAATTGAAGTGCTGAAAATATAAAGAACTGGAAATGTAAAACTGGAAAGAAATATGAAGTAAATAAACTGGTTTCTAGATCTGAGTCTGGATCCTTCATTTTGGGGCCTTCTTTCCTATTTATACTTTCGGATGACAAACGTCGAAGTGGGCTTCCAACCGTCGAAAAGTTCTCTCATGATCCTTGATCATGTTCTCTTACAGTTAGCCTCCACTATGCCATTCTTGCAGTTAAGCTTCCCTCCTGAATTTGAATTTGAATTTGTGAGTAACCATTGGGTCACGTCATCTTGCGCCTTCTAGCTGCTTCAATGCTGCGCAGATCCATTATTACCAATATGAACTGCCACGTGTATATTGCTAATTAGAAGCTTGCATTAACTCCCTAAATTACTTTTTACGTGTCACGTGTTAAGTTGGGATCTTCTTATACAAAATATGTAGCCAACAGTACCACCCAAATATTTTTCACTTGTGATAATCACCATCTGACTATACCAAGAGAGCCTTCATAACATTCAAGAATTATGTTTTTGCTCCTTGGGCTGGAAATGGTCATTTGGAATTATCCTAGTGTACAAATAGAATGTCATGGAAGCAATGCCAGGCCAGCCCAAAAGATCCAATGCCCATCCCATAAGTGGCCACCTCTCACAATTGTAGGGCGTACATATATTGTCGGGTTTGTCCTGGCTCCGGAATAACCTTTCACTATTGTAACCATTGTCGACACAAACACGTTAAGGCCGGCTGCTATTCCGATGGCCAACCAAACAATAACTCGGCCAACAACTTTTGTCAAATGCAATCCATCTTGAGGCAAAAAGGAAGACAAATGAACATATGATCTCAAGACAAAAGGCTTGGGCCTTCCCGAGCCGGCCCAACCACAGTGAAAGCGAGATAAGACCCATAAGCCCAATAGTCAGGCTGACAATTGAATTGATATAGCCTTCGAATACAGGGATGGTGACGTGGACTAGAATTGCAACGGTGATGGCAATGCGGATTGCGATTATTAGTTTTGGTGCACTGTTGTTTGTTTCATTTGCTGAGATCACTATGGTGTCGATCATAAAGACAAAGGCTGCTGTGCCAAGGAGCTCTGCTAGAGATGCTCGCCAAACCTGGCAATTCGAACTCATGCAATTTGGTACTTATTATGAGAAAACCTATGATTTATCAGATACATTGGGCTAAAATATAGATGGAGGCCCGAGCAGAGGTTATGACACCCTTGAAGGCTGCGATGAAGGAGAAGACGGAGCTCATGTGGCCTCTAGAGAGAGGGACTGTGACCATCAGGAAGAAGAAGGCAACGAAGAAGACAGCGATGGGGACTATGAGTTTTGGGTTAGGTTCATTTGAGTCCAAGCATGGGATGATAGAGGTAGTTAGGGTAAACACGAGGAGGCAGTTGTTACTAACTCTGTAAGTGCTGCTCTCAACATTTGAAAAAAATTAAATAAAAGAAAAGTAATCTTGAATTAAAAAAAAAAAAAATTGGCCCCAAATAGTGCACATTTTATATCAATAGAAAATGACTTACAGATAGAATCTTTATACATAAAACTCAACCAAAATGATTTGGCAATGATATTCTCAAAATTATTAGTCATAATTGTAGATGTTTTAGTATGAGATGAATTCTAGATCTAAATTCTATACAAAAATTTAGTTTCTATATATTCTTCGTGTAAAGTCATGTCCATCTATCTATTTCTCATGTGGGTTTTAGAAGCCATGTTGATGGTGCAAATCACTAAATTCCAACATAATAAAATTGTATCTTACCTCGGGTGAGAAATACTCATGGGAACCAATGCAAGAAAGCAAAGTTGTCCCTGAAGACTTCTTTGCTGATAAACTAGCCATCTTAGTTCTACTTTCTTGATCTACTCTTCTATTTGTCAACTCTTCATTACCATTTTCAATGGACACAACTGAATCCATTATTTAGTTCCTTTAACTCAAGATGAAAGTGATGATGAGAACACATACCCTCATATTCAAAGTTATTTATATGCTATTAAATAACTCACTTGTAATTGTGTTTTTTTTTATTGAAACGTCCAATAATTATATTTTATCTTATATCATTTATATTCTCAAACATTTAACTGAAAAACTGATGTGCATAACTAACTCCGTTGAAAGGAAAACAGTGGGAAGCATATGTAATATGCTATTATGGAGATTAATGATTTGCAAGTCACAAATGCATTAGAGTTCAAAATTAACTTGTCTTTTTAGGTTTAATTACTAACGAATAACCAATCTAATCATGCATTAACATTGCTTTGTAGCATAGAACAACAAAGAACAATACATATATGCAATATATCTCCTACCTTGAATTATTATCTAACCTTCTTTGGATGTCGGCGAGGTTGACAATCAAGCTATCTGGTGCCACTTTGTTTTTGGCTTTTGTTTTTATGTTCTTTGGTTTAAGGATTTCTCTTTCCATTGAGGAATGCTGTACATGACCCAATTTTTTTAGATAAATTACAAATAAATCTTAATAGTTAAACTTTAAATTCCCATCAAGGTCTAATTTTTTTTTTTTCCCCTCACATGACAAATCATTGAACCAAACATACCATTGAATCTTTTGAATTTGGATATATCAACCACTTCATAGTTAATGATTGAGTATATTTAATAAAAGACATATATATGGTCACTGGCTCATTGTGAACAGTCATAATACATATGAGTCAAGTAATTATTCATACAATACATTTGGGCATAGCACCAATCAAGTGAACAGCAAAACATACCACAGGGTTAGAGCATCTCCAACGGTTCACCAAACTTTTCACCAAATCTGAGTAAAAAAATCACCATTTTCCCAGTTTGATATGGCTTGCTCCAACGGTGAGCATCAAAAGGGGAGGGTCGACCGGTTGGTCGACCGATAAGGCCATTATTTTTATTTTTTTTTGAATCACCATTTCTTCTCCTCTTCAAAAAGATACAGAAGTAAATGTAATAAGATTTCATAAAAGAGAACGATCCAAAGAAGCAGCTTGAGAATAATTGCTTTTTTTTTTTTTTTTCATTTCTTATTTAAATTCCAACTAAACACCATATATGAAACAAAGAACAATCCAAAGATTACCCTTCATATATAAATTCCAACGAAGCACCATATCTAAAACAAAGAATAATCCAAAGATTACCCAGAAATTCTGCAATTCCCATATCTATACCCAAGAACAGAGCAATACCCAAGTTGAGAAAGCAGCACACTGTGTCTCCTTTCTGAACAGTGCAGCCGTTAAAGACCTTACTGAGGATAACCTATGCATCATATTTGGGTTCTAGAGAGAGAAATCTGCGGCTGGAGCTAATGGGGAAGACGATTGTTGGTTGCGAGAGAAAGCTGCTTCTTTGATTCAGCCTCAATTTGAAGGGTCGCCCGGTTGGTCAACCGGCCGGTCGACCGGTAAGATTTAATTATTTTTTTTTTATTTTGTTTGAACCTTTTGACCTGTTTGAACCTAGTTATCTGAAAGAGAACCGGTTGACCGGTTGGTCAACCAGCCGGGCAACCGGTTGGTTGACCGGTGTACCATTTTCAACGGTCAGTAACAGTGATTTGGTAAAATCTGTGTCTTGGTCTCAGTTTGATGTTTTGTTTGCTGAATTCTCATTTTGATATGACTTTGGTGCAACGGTTGGAGCTTGAAAAAGTGGGTTTTTCATCAAAATTTGAATCTGATGCTGAGTTTGGTTCACCGTTGGAGATGGTCTTAAGGGTCTATAAAGAACCGAATTACCCAACACACCCGACCTAACCCGTCCGATCCCGAACATAGTGCTGACAGTTTCGTCAGTTCTACGATCAGCTACGATTTGTTTTATGCAAATATTTTGACATTTCGGACGAATTTTGAATTTAATAATTAAAAACTCGTTTAAACCGAACCGACCGAATTATATATATAAAAAATATAATATAATATAAACGACTTTTTACTTCCCAAGACAACTTCGTCCATTGCCTAGATCATATTGACAGAATATATGAATTATATATTGAATAGATTTGATTCTTTTATCTGCCCAAGACAATCTCCTCTGTTTCTCATTTTCATCTGTCTCACACTTTTAATTGTCATCATTAACTCTCCTTCCAGTTAGAGAAAATAATTAAAAAAATCTCTCTCATCCTTTCGGCTTCCCCTTTCAAATCTCTGAGACTTTTAATTTTATCATTAACTCTCTCTCTCTCTCTCTCCCCAGTGAAAGAAAAATAATAAAAAAATTTGGGTATGTTTGGTTTACATTTAGGAGATGAGTTTTAGAAAAAAATTTCTAAAAAATTGCTTGGTTTGAGTTTTTCTCAAAAAATTTCTAAAATCACTTTCTCTCTCTTACACATCAATCAATCACTTTTTCTATCTCTTCTCTCCTTCTCAATCACTTTTTCTCTCCCACACATCTACTCAAATTCTCCAAAAATATCAAATCATCCCAAACTCCCAAAAAAACAACTCTCCCAAAATATACAACCAAACAAGCCAAAAAAATTTCTAAACTCTCTCCTTAAAAAAATTTTCAAAAACAACTCTTCCAAAAACAAACCAAACAAGCCCTCTGTCTCTCATCCTTTCATCTTCTCACTCTCACATTTCTCTCTTCTCTCTCAACCTCTCGTCTCCACCTCCTCCCCCTCTCTCTCTCTCTCTCTGTGAACCCCCTCAGTTAGAAAATTAATCTGAACATCTCTTTATATCTGATATACTCATCAAATCCAAAATTCCTAATCTCAGCAAAGTGATGGTGATAACGATTGGCAAAGTTCAGAACCCAAGCTTCAACTCTCTCTCTGTCTCTCAATTTTAGAATCCCTAGCTTAATCTCTTAGATCAGATGTGAGAGAGTTGTGGTTGAATCACTGTGTGAGTTGTTTCTATATTTGATTTTGAGATTATATATACATATTAGGGTTCGAAAATTAATGTAATGTTTGTGCTATTGCTACAAAATGTTTTTTTTTTCATTTTTCCCCCTCTCTCCATTCTCTCATATCTCTGTGTGTATAGATATATGTATATATAATATATAGATTAGGGTTCAAAGAAAGCGAAAAGGTTACCAGTGATTCCTGACCGAAACTCGACCGAATAAATCGGTTTCAAATAGAACGGTTTCGAACTACAGGGTGGTGACATATGCTCCACCAAGAACAAAGCTTGTGACCACCAACTTGACACAAACAAACAAAGCCCTAAACATGTTCAAGAAGTCACATTTTGTACCCTATGGCATTTTAGTGTTGATGTGGAATGATCCTTGTGTATATAGGTAGAATGCAACATAAGCAATGGTTAGGGCTGCAAATGAATAAAATCGTTCGTGAACAGGCTCGAGCTCGATTCGGGAAGAGCTCATTCAAACTCGGTTCGTTAATTTTTTTTTTGCGTTCAAGCTCTAGCTCGAGCTCGTTAAATTTTTAATAAACAAGCCCAAACATTCTAAAGCTCGGCTCGTAAGTTCGGCTCGTTAGCCGGCTCGTTTAATATTTATTATTTATATATTAAATAATATAAAAATAGGTATAAAAAATAAGAGAAATATGCTATTTATATATTTTAAAAATATAAATGTAAATAATAGTTAACTATAGATAGTAGATTTATATAATAGTGGTAGTAGATATTATTATTTTAGTAAAATATGGACGTTTTTTTAGTATGTTTATATATATTGTATATATAATTGTATAATAAAAGTTTAATTGTAACTTTAGTCTCATATGCAAGTATGAGTTTATAAATTTTTTGGCTCGTTAAGGCTTGTGAACAGGCTCGAGCTCGAGTCGAGCCTACACCAACTCGGCTCGAGCTCGGTTCGTTAAATTTTTATTTAGCTCGAGCACAAGCTCGTTAAAATCTTAATAAACAAACTCAAACATACTAAAGTTCGGCTCGGCTTGACTCGTTTGTAGACGTACTGCTCATTCCAAAGATGGCCTCCTCTACGGATTCAGAATTCTAATAAAATGGGTGAACATATATACTAACAAAAATTTTAAAATAAAAATATAAGTTATAATATCAATTTCTATTGATATAAAATGAGAAAAATATCAAGAAAATATGTATAAATAATTTTTTTTTTTTTATATTCTTGTAAAGTTACAAAAAAATATTAACTATAAGACAATCATAGTTGTGAAAAATCCTTTTTTTTTTTTGTCGTAATCAAATTGTTAAATTTTATAAGTCAAGTCAAATCCCATGTTCTCATAGTTATAGATGTGCGAGTTGTAAACCATTTTTACAACTTAGAGGGGCAAATCGATATAATTTAAAATAATCAATAGTTAATATTAGTATATAAAGGGGTAGGCGGGCAATCGCTCTCTCTCTGGGTCCATCCTTGGTCACAACTGCTGGGCCCAAGATGGATTGCAATTGATCAGTGCCAAGCAAAGGTTCATTGACTGAGTCATCGACTGCTCAGCCATCGGAATCGCAGTCGGCCTTAATGTGTTTGTGTCGACGATAATCATGGCGACGAGGGTTATTTCGGGTCTAGGATAAATCCACCGAGATATGTGGGCCTTGCAATTGTGAAAAGTGGGCACCTATGGGATGACATTGGATTTTTTTGGACTGGGCCTAGCATTGCTTCCATAATAATATTATGCACACAGAGAATCAAATACAGAACCAAACATAAAAACTGTTCATCCAGACAACTAGCCGGATAATAAGGTAATATCCACGGTCGACAAGATAACAGTTGCGGTTGACAAGATGATTGTCGCGATTGATAAGCTCTAACCACAGTAGAAAAGATAATAACTGTGGTCAACAAACTCTAGCCGGTCGACCACTTGATCATCCGGCCGGTTGTTCGAATGAACAATTTTTGTGTTTGATTTTGTATTTGATCCTTTGTGTGCATAGGCATTACTGATTGCTTCCATGGCATTCTAAAATGTAATTTCTTGAACATTTTGAAAGCTCAATGAAATTATTTGTTGACGAAAATATTAAACCAAAATAATAATAATAATAAATAATGGTGAATTACAGCATCAAATTCTTTATAAAAAATATCAGAGATTTCAAAAGTTTTACCAAAATTTCTATCAAATGTCTTACATGAGTATGGAACCCACACCATGTGGGTCCCACACTCATGTGAGATATTTGATAAAAATTTTGATAGAACTTTTGAGGTCTCTAGCATTACTCATTCTTTATTGATCAATAAGAAGATGAAGTGAGGAAATTATAATCATAGTTATATATTAATATTTTCCATAAAAAAATGAAAGTAATATTTTAAATTTATAGTTATCATTCATTTTTTTTAAGACAAATCAAATGAAATTATATATAATTACAATTATTGAATCGATCTGACTTATATATATATTTATACAAAATAACTTATAAAATACATAAAGCAGATCATTATAATAGGACCCGTGGTAGATCCAAGAGTATTGAACTGGGCTTCTCTATTGGATCCCAAAAAGTAAAATACAAAAATTCAAGTTACAACTCATTTGATTGACTATTCCATTGAAGAGGAAGAGTTTTATTCTCATCTCCCAAACAAACCCTGGCAAAACTTAAAAGCCCGTATTCTCCATCAACCCACACTATACTTTCCCTTGGCAAGTTCAAAGAGAATCCATAATATATAGTGCATGCAATAATGGGCCCAACCCAAAACACCCAATACCCATACCATAAATGTCCACCTTCCAACAAAGCTGGGCCCAAACACCTTGCTGGGTTTAGGCCCACACCAGCATAGCCGGCCTGTCCAGTCACTGTTATGGACACAAACACCACAAGTGCCATAGCCCCAGCCACCACTGCACAAACCAAAGCCAAGCCCAACTCTTTGCACCTCCTCTTGTCAAATGCCAGAGTCACACCAACAAATAGTACCACAAATGTGCATGAAAACTCTAGTATCAGTGCCGTTCCCGCGCTCAGGCCCGATGATGATGGCCCGTCACCGTGGATGGCACAACCACCTAATGAATACTTTTGAATATCGTGATGGCTCATAACGGACTTGATTATTAGGAAACCTATGATGGATCCAATGCATTGTGCTAAAATGTAAATGGAGGCCCGAGCAAAGGTTATGACACCCTTGAAGGCGGCAATGAAGGTGAAGACCGGGCTCATGTGGCCTCCAGAGAGAGGGACCGTGACCATGAGGAAAAGGAAGGCAATGAAGAACACGGCGAAGGGGATTGTGAGTTTTGGGTTAGGCCCATTTGAATCCAAGCATGCGATAATGCTGGTGGTTAGGGTGAACATAAGAGAAGCAGTTGCTACTAGCTCCGTAAGTGCTGCTCTCCACATCTGAAAGAAGTAAATAGAAGAAAATTAATCTCCCCCCTCCCAAATAGTGCACATGTTATATCAATAGAAAATTACAATAGAATTTTTATACATGAAACTCAAACTTTTAAGGCGCACACACAAACTCAAATATATGCACATATCTATACTATTATAGTCTTGTTAGTGTGAAGAATTTTTCTCTTTCAAAAATTGTACTTATTTAACTGCCTTATTTAACTACCAAAGTATCCCACTCACATCTAACTGCTTCAAAAGTAGTCATAATTTGTCTAATTATTTTACATAGCTAGTGTGTGCCCTTCTATTACTATGTACACACAATCTATAACTCAAATTAATATGTTTTGAGAAATATTAATTGTCATCAATTAGGGAAATTTAGTCAAAATTCTTTCATTAGCCCCTTATTTGGTGAAAAGGACAGTCTCATTTATTTTTCTTCATAAACCGCCTATGGAGAAAACGTATAATTAAGTAAGGATAAAATAAAAAATATATATATATATTTCTTTTCTTGAACAATATTACCTAAGTAATATGTATTGTGAATTAGAGTAATATGTTACTATCAAATAGAATAACATGTTACTATGAGATAGAGTAACATATTACTGTCAAATAGTGTAATTGTCAAATAGAGTAACATGTTACTATTACTATTTACATCAATTTTAACGGTAATATATATTTTTTTTAAAAAGAATTTTATAGTTAACATTGATCTTATTTGATAGATCTTGATGAGATAATTCTAAAAATATTAATTTTATTAAAAACCGACATCTATATCAAAAATTATATTATTTTAAAGTTTAATATTTTGATAATAGTGATATTTGTTGAACTTTTCAAAGAAAACTTTTTATGTCTGTCCTTAATGCATTAAAATTTTATTATGAGGAGGTTTTGACCAAATCCCCTTTTTATTATTGGTTAATATCACTTTCTACATGAATACATATGAATAATTTTTTGTTTTCGGATAATTATCAAGTAATTAATATAAGAAAATGGAACAGGCTCCTCTCCACTTGGGTTTTCCAACTGGAAAGTGTTGTTGGGCCTTCGTGGGCCCATTTCAGAGCTCACATCGATGATCTGAACCATCACTATGTATGTCCAGTACTTTATCCTTTTAAAAAATTACATTGATCGGATATCGATAGATACTTGATTAGATAATATTTGTGTCAACAATTTATTTTAAAAATCATATTTACCGTTAACACAAATGTGATCAGATCAAGTAAATATCGATATCTGATCAACGTGATTTTTTTACAGGGATGAAATACTTGACGAGCCCTACACATTTGACAATTTAGATTATCGATATGGACTTTATGATGAACCCACAGAGGTCTAACAACACCCTCAAATCTTATTTGGACTGGTGAGGAGCCTGCTCCTAAGAAAATAACACACTGCCATGTAATCCGACGATAAAAAAAGGTTTAAAAAAAAAAAAAAAAAAACAAGAAGTGGTATATAGCAATCTTCATATGTTTTTTCAATTATATTATGATGATCACATTTATCGACCATATCTTGCTTATGATCTCATATGTGTCAGCATTATATTGGTTAAATCGTTGACATCGCTCATGTTTGTTAGTAATAAAGAGTTGACAAATGAAATGATAGATAAAGGGAGAATTACACAAATAGTCCCTATAGTTTAGGACTTATGTCACTTTAGTCTCTGACTTCTCAATTATAATATATTTAATCTTGAATTTTAAATCTTGTTTTAAATAAGGACAATTGAAGATATCATTAAATTTTTCAAGAGTAAAATCGTTAATTTGATAAAATATAAACTAATTTGACAAAAATAAATGCCAAACAAATATTTTTGAATTTTTAAAAATTATTTCTACCCACTAAAAATAAAATTATGTAAAATTGATAAATCTTTTAAACATTTATTTTTTTTTTACCAAATTAATTTTTATTATATGTTTAAATGATGATCATGTAAAATTAATTTTAAAAATTAATCATGTAATTTTTATCAATTTTACATAATTTTATCATTGGTGGATAAAAATAATTTTTAAAAAATTAAAAATATTTTTTTGACATTTATTTTTGTCAAATTAGTGTTATATTTTATTAAATTGACGATTTTGCCTCTGAAATCAAACAATGGTATCCTCAATTGTCCTTATTTGGAAGGAAAATGTTTGAGGGCCACAATTTTTGTGGCTACAATGACTCAAAACTACTAAAATGACGTCGTTTTGGGTGCAAAACATGCCAAAACGACGTCGTTTTGACAGTTTTGAGCCATTGTGGCCACAAAAATTGTGGCCCTCTAGCATTGTTGTATTTGGAATAAGATTCAAAATTCAGGGTCAAATATATCACAATTGAAAAATCATGGACAAAAGTAACACAAGTCCTAAATTATAAGGACTGTTAATGTAATTTGCCCATAGATAAAATATGATAAATAAATATAAGGGAAAAATTAATTTTATTCCCCCATGGTTTGAGGTTGAAACACTTTACTCTTTTATGGTTCAAATATAATCAAAAAAAATCCCCATGTGGTTTTAGAGTAAAGTGTCACCTGAATTTTTTCCATCTAAACTAAACGGAACCATTTTTAAAAGTGGGTTTAGTTTTTTGAAAAAATTAAGTGAAATTAACACACAAAAAATAATTTTACTCTCATATTCTTCAAAACTAAAATTAGATTAAGATGTTAATTGAAATTAAAATATAATTAGATTAAAATATAACATAAATAAAAATTAAGGATTGATCTAAAATATAATTAAATTAAAATTATATTAAGATGTTAAGAATTACAATGAATAATTAAGGATTTGGGATTAATCTTGATCTAAAATATAATTTGATTAAAAAGTAAAAATTGTAATAAATAATTAAGTATTTAGGATTAATTGTAATATAAAATATAAATATATTAAAAATTTAGGAATTACAATAAATAATTTATAATTAATTGTAATTTAATTAAATTAATGTTAATCATAAATTACATGTATAAGAGAGGAGAGAAAAAAAAAAATAACAAAAAAAAAAATATGTAAGGTTTAAGGGTATTACAATCATTTCACACTTATTGTTAAAGTATTTCACCCTATATTTGAAGAGTATTGCTATTAGTACCTCATCAATTATTTTGGACCTCATTTTTAAACTTTTTTTGTTTTTCTTTTTATTACAATAATAATCTCAAATGAAATTATTAAAAAAGATATCAATAATTTTAGAATACCCCATCTCATAATTAAGCCCATACACCCACTACATCATACTTAGGATTTATGAGAGCACTCACCTCCACCATCATCCATCCATCTTTCCCAAATCTCACTTTCAAAACTTACCTACCCTCAAAACCTTAAAAATCCTTTAGCGGCAATATTCTAGCGGTAGTGGTGTCGACCATTTAATTACCTACACTTCTCTGGCAATGAAAATGAGTGAAATTTTTTTCAATAACCACAACTCCATGAGACGAGAAGAGTACAATAATAAAAACTCAAAGGAGGTTTATAGCTTTGATAGTGTTCTTAGCTCATAAGAGATTGCCTTATAAGGGGTAAGTTTCTTTAAAAAAATGCAAAAATAATAAAAACTGTTCGTCATTTTTTTGGGACTAAACTCCCGAACATATGACCGAAATTTGGGAACACAAGTCCAAACATTATTCATTTGTTTGGAAACAAATAACCGAATATTTTTTATTTATTTGAAAACAGATAATCGAAACTCGTGGAGATCGCAGAACCCACCAAAGGGAAATTTTGAATTAATAACAAAAAAAAACTTTACATTTATTTTTTTAGGTCATGAACAAATATGTAGAGATGAAATGATAATCACCTTCATAGGTTTTGTTAAGATTTTTAGGAAAGAGATTTTTTGGGATGTGAGGGTGTGAATTCAATTAAATTGATGGAATGTTTTCACAAGAATAATTTTGATATTATTTGAGGGGAGAAAATAAATTTTAAGGGTTTTAAAATTTATGAGTAGGAGTCCAAAGAAATTGAGAGTCCAAAATAATCGATAAAGTGCTAATAGCAGCACTCATATTTGAATCATAGGGAATAAAGTATTTCTGCCTCAAATTATAATAGAGTAAAATTCATTTTATCTTAAATATAATCATCATAACATTATTGATATATTTTTAGTTAAGCCAATAGCTCTAGATCAGTATTTCCATTTTTCTTACGAGAAAACAATGTAAGGTTCATTATGCTCCATACCATTGACATAAAATGAAGAAATTTCATAAAAATGTGCAAAGAATGCAGTGTGCACTTTTCTAAAAACATTCCGCACATGTTCGTATATATATATATATTTTTTGCCCTTCCAGATAAATGTGTCATTTACACATCTATATATATGGATCATTAGGTGGTGATTACATCAAGAAAAGTTGCAATGATTTTTATAAAAGTAATAAGTCTAAGTTTATAGAATCGGGCATAGAAAATATATTGATAAGCAAACAATTCTTATAAAATCATGTTCATCAACTGTACAGATCACTGAAATCCACCATAATAGAATTGGATGTTACCTCAAGTGAGAAATACTCATGGCAACCAATGCAAGAGAGCAAGGTTGTCCCTGAAGACTTCTTTCTTGAGAAAGTTGCCATCTTGGTTCTATTTTCTTGACCTACACTTCTATTTCTCAACTCTTCATCACCATTTTCAATGGACACAATTGACTCCATATTTTAGTTCCTCCAACTCAAGATGAAAGTGATGATGAGAACACACACCCTCAAATTTAAAGGTGTTTATAAGCTATTAAATAACTCACTTCAAATGGTGTTTTGATTAAAACGTCCACTCCTAATTATTTATATTATCCCAAATCATATATCGACAATTACTATTCAGTATAAATTTTTAAAAATAATTTCATATCAGTGGTAAAGTTTATGTACATTAATAATTAAAGTCTTAATGTTTTTCATTAATTTGTAGTAATTATTTTGTACAACCTCCACTGGATTATAATTTCCCCAATTAATTATATTCTTAACACGTCCTTCTTGTGTGATAAGATATTCTTTTATAAGAGATTTAGGTGTCAGCTTTCTTTTGTGATTTTTGATTGTAGCTTATTTCAAGCCATCAACATAATCTAAATCGTTATCTAGTAAAACATGCCAAACAAATTAATCATGAAAAAAATTAGTTTAATTGAATATCGGCAACCACGTGATTAGATCACATTTGTATAAAATAAAATAAAAAATTAGACAACAAAAATGATTTTGATAATAGATTTTCAAATTTTTTAAAGAGAAATGTGATTTGATTATGTGATTATCGATATCCGATTAAAATTATTTGTTTATTTATTATTTTTTTTGAATAGATGACCTCCTCTGCACACCCTTAAGAAATAAACGGTATAAATCTTTTTAATAGGCAAAAAATGAGCCCTCACTAAAGCTCACAATATATTTTGTTGTGCCACAAATATTCCCTTTATGTGGTAGGTTGAGGTTTGAATATGGACTCTATTGCTTATATTGATATCATATTAAATTATTAATTATCAATTTATTTAAATCTTAAGTTACGAAAAAGAAAAAATTAATTTTATTATTTTATTCTCAAACTGTTAATAAAAACTGTGAATAACTAACTCCATTGAGAAGAAGACACTGAAAAGTATATGTGGTGTAATATGCTTTTTATGCAGATTAATTATTGGCAGGTAAGAGTGGCATTAGAGTCAAAAATAACTTGTCTTTAGGCTTATAATTGCAAAGAATATCCAATCTGAACATGGACAAACATTGATTTCTAGCTTAGTACAACAAGAACACATAATATATATATATATCACCCACCAAGAATACTTGGACGTGGGCGACCATGACAAGTGCCCGTTTGGGATTTGTTTTATTATATTTTCTAATTTTTTGATTTTTTTGAGAGTTAAAAAAAAGAAAAATGTTTTGTGCCTCGAAATTTTTGGCCCCGAATGCCCCTAATTTGTGAAATGACGTCGTTTCACAAATTCTATTTTTTTTTTTTTTTTCTTCCTCCATTTCAGACGCAGCGAGGAAGAGGAGATGGAGAGAAAGAGAAAAAGAGAAAGAGAGGGAGAGGGAGAGAAAGAGAGAGAGGGGAAGCAGATCGCCGATCGCATCGCCGATCGCCGATCGCCGCGCCTCCGCCTCCGCCGATCGCCGTGCCTCCGCCTCCGTTGCCGATCGCCGCCTCTGCTCGTTGCCTCCGCCTCTGCTCGTCTTCTTCCTCCGTCTTCTTCTTCCTCCATTTTTACGGCCCCCTCCAGTCCTTCCCTCCCCCTCCTCCTCCTTCCTCCTCCGTCTTCTTCCTTCTTCTGCTGAAAAAAAAAAAAGAAAAAAGAAAAAATGGAATTCGGGGCATTCGGGGGAGCTCAGATTCGAGCTCCCAATCGGTTCTGTAAAAAAAATTAATGTATCTTGAAAGTTGTTAAAATTTAGTTTTTTAATATAAAAGTTGATGTGACCTCTAAATTGTTTAACTAATAAAAAATAACTTAATAACCTTTTTTTTTAAAAAAAAAAATTAGCAAAACAAACTTTTTTGAGATGTCACCAGACAATGCTCTTTAGTAGCTAGCTGGAGCCAATCTTTTTTTGTTGTTTTGTTTTTTTTCCTGTTTCTTGTATTTTGAGAGGATTTTCATTTTCCACCCACGTACGGCTTTGTTTATATTTGACAAAACAATATGAAATTTTTATACCAAAAAAAAAAAAAAAAAAAAATCTACCAGAATAATATCATAATGATCCCACAATGGCATTTTTTGAATTATAGAGGAAAATTATACTTTACCCCTTAAGCTATCACTCAATATCACTTCATCCCTCAACTAAAAAAATGTTATATTTTTATCATTTTGAATATTTAATTTGTATCAATGTGAACTTTTTGTTAAAGTTTGTTACATGGGATAGAAAATTAATATAACATCTCAAACATTGTGGAATATCTATATTTTACCACTTAAACTATCACTTAGTATCATTTTACTCCCTAACTAAAAAAATGCTACACTTCGTCATCTTGAATTACCAGTTTGTATCAATGTAAACCTTTCATTAATAATTTGTTACATAAACAAATAAAAAATTTACATAATATCTCAAATATTTTAAAATGCTTAAAATGACTTTATTTTCTTTTTCTTTTTTTTCCCTCCAATCCACAGTATATATTTATTTGGACGGACTAGATAAGGAGGATTGTAATCCATCAGACTATTAATATTGGGATATATTGGGTTGTTTGGCAAAGGCTTTTTTTGGCTTTTGGGGCTAAAATCCACAAAATGACAAAACAGATGAAAATAGCCAATAAGACAAGATGTTATATCAAACACATAATCATTTTACTTTTTCTCTCACAAATATCACATTCAACAACAAAAAAAATCTAACTATCTTCCTAAACACAAAAAATTTAGCCTACTAAAATAGCCAAAAATTAAAATAGCTTACTAAAATAGTAACTTCCCAAACATCCACATAGTCTCTCGATTATTTGGTTAAAAACGATGTGTATTACATGTTTGTTTTCTCATGAGATTAGATGTCTAGAAAGACTGCGCTATTGAATCCAATGTTTTATTAGAATATTATGAAGAATGATAAATGTTTAATAGACTATTTTACCATTTTCAATTATTTACTAACCAATAGTAATATTAAATCTGTCTTTAATATTTTGATTGGGGGGAGGGGAGGGGGCTAGATTAAATACAAATTTATTTTATTTTATTTTTTAAAAATTAAATAAATTTATTTTTTAAATTAAATAAATAAAACATCAACAAAAATTTGTGTTATTTTTAAAATAAATTTATTTTAAAAAATATTAAATATTAAATAATTAAATTAAATAAGAATAATAATTAAATTAAATTAAAATTTAAAATAAAACATCCATAAAAATTTATTTAAAAAATTAAATAAATAAATATCAATAAAAATTATTTTTTTTATTTTATTTTACTTTTTAATTGAGATTTTTATAATTTATTTGATTTTACTAAATACAATATATAATGAAATAAAATAGGCAAATGTGTAATTTTATAACTTAATCTCTTGGTATTCTAATTCTACCATTTCTATCCCACATTTCTTATGAGACAATAGTCCAACATATATGGGATCTATAATCCAATGTGACTCCTAATCCGGCTTACAAATTCTCAACCAGATAATCGATTCCATAACAGATTGGACATAGTCCATTCCAATCCTTCCAAAGGAAAAAGTGGGGATACAGTGAAATTTCTGAAAACATTAAGAATAAAATCGTCTTTTACAAATTTGCAAAAAAAGCTTTTTTTATTTATTTTTTATTTTATGGTTTGGCCTTCTCCAAAAAACTTTTAGCTTTTGATTTTATTTTTTAGCTAGAAATTATATATTTGGGAAATTCCAAACAGGGCCGGAATCCAAAACTACTCTTATTTTATTTTATTTTTGTTATTAAATTGAATTTTACTAAACTATGAAGTGACCTTATATACTTGCAATAATTTCGTAAGGTCCTGTTTGTTTTGGGAGATAGAAGTGGGAATGAGATTGAGATAGAAGTATGACCCACTATATATTGTGCTTGTTTTGGGAGATGGATAGAGGATTCATAATCCTATGGGATTAGGATAAGCCTTGGTGTTGGCATTGTAATGGAGGAGGTGAGGGTGGTATTAGGAAATTAGTCATCTGGCTTAGTTTTTTTTTTTTTTTTTTTACATGTTGAGAATTTTTTTTTTAACATTAATATTTAATGTTTTTGTATTTTTTGTTAAGTAAAAATCATAATTTTATTTGTTTTAATTTTATATTTATTTTATACGGCAATAATTTAACAATCCACACACTAACAACTATCATCAAAATATACACAATTTTACTTAATCTCCTCACTATCAATCCCCTTACTATTAATTCCCTCACTATCAATCCCCTCTATTCTACCTCTGAAAACAAACGAGGCCTAAGATCATTTTTTGGATGAATAATTTCTTAAGAACTTAATCTATATAAACAATTTTTAATAATGATATTTATTCTAACATTCCTTTCCAACTTTTAGTACTAGGAGAGGTTCACAATATATATATATATATATATTTGTAACCTAAGGTCCCTCACCTACATGCATATATCACATCTACTCTCTCTCTTCATCTCCCCTCTAGGGTTTAAGATTTCTCCACAGCAATCATTTCTCTTTACCTCTATACCACCATTGTTGCCAAAGATTCAAAAGTCGCCGAAGCCTGCTCAACCTGTCGAGATCGCCCACGTACACCATCAACCTTTGAATCTCTCTCTATGAATTCAAGAACTCGTCTTGATCATGCTCTGTTTCAACTCACTTTAATTAGAACTAGGTAACAATTCAATTATTAAACTTTTGAGTTTTGTTTTGTATTCTTACGATTGTTTTCTATGTCATAGATGCGATCTCGTTATCTTTCGCCGATGATGCCAATGAGAAACTTGCATCTGGGTTACTAGAATCCTTTCTTTTGTATCTAAAATATGCCAAAGATCTGATTCTAAAAGGCAGGTATTCGATTACTCTTCGACCGCCATCGATCAATGCTTCTTGGTTTACCAAAGTCACTCTACAAAGATGAAAAATCTAAAAATCCCGGAGATATTGATTTGTGATTATGTATCAATTGTAAGTAGTAAATAACAATCACAATCAAACAATCAAGACAAATTGACACAATGATTTTAACGTGGAAAAACCACAATTGGAGTGCCTCTAATTGTGATAAAAAAAAAAATCACGGGCCAAAACCACAAAACTATCCATTAAAAAGACACAAAGGAATTACACAACTGTGCTCTCAATTAGCTAGCGAATCCATACCCAAATCAAGCCGATCCCTATGTGCCTCTTCCAGCCCCCGTCTTCATCTCGGAATTGTCTTGCCCACCGTTGAATCCATAACGCCGATGTTGAATCCACGACGATGAGCCACTCTAGAATCCACCAAAGCTTCAGGCCCAAATTCCACAGAATCCATCGAAGAACAACTCTCTCTTTTTTGAATAAAACAAACTAAACACACCTTTTGATATAATCCACTCAATTCATGATTAAACTCTCATAGATATCAAAGGAAACAAGCAAAGAAGCTCCAAATGAAAACTCTAATACCCAAAAAGAAGATCTGGCAGCCGTATTGTAGACACCCCATTTTTGACCGACCTTAAGACTCAGACGTCACCGATTGAGCGTTTGGTGATGTTGCATATTGTGCTCATTATGAGGTTGCGGAGTCACGGCTGCGACCCTTGCCTCCGGACTTCCGAACTCTTTTGTGCTTTGCCTCGGTTTGCAAACCGGGTCCCGTTTTCTTCGTTTTCTCTTCCCGAGGGGAGGGAGAGGTCTCATAGATCATCTCTCAGTGGCCGTAGGCTACGTTTCGTGGTCGTAGACCATTTTTCCCGTTTGGAGCCCGGTTCTCGGTTTTCGGAGCCGTCGGCCGTGTGCCTCGGTTCGGGACCGCTTAACCACCTCCGTTTGCTCTGGTTTTTGGCGTACATCTTATTTCCTCCCTTTTGAGGGACACTGTGGCTCGAGAGACCAACTTCGTGGTCGAATGCTACTTCCGGTGCCTAACAGTCAGTTTTCGGGGCCCCAGACTGCGCGTTTTGGCCCCCCGAACCTTCGTTTTACATCGGTTTGAGTCCATTTTTGGCAGAGACCTCATTTTCATTGTTAGGAAGGTTGTAGAAGGGTGGGAGGCCAGCAATTGTTTTGAAGACCAGATTTATTCCTTCATCGCTCTTTATCGCCCGTTTTCTTCACTAGAAAGCTGACTTTTCCCATCCCCGGGCCACTTTTTCTGACTTTCCTCCACACCATTATGTTGTACACACCTGGGAGGCCACCAATATGGGTTGGCCGGCCATTAATTCTCCCTGACCCTTTTGAACCCCTCTAAAAAGCTAGCTTTTCTCTCTCCTGGTTCACTTTTTCCAGTTTTTCTCCACATAGCTGTGTTGTACACACATGGGAGGCCACCTTTTTGGGGTGGCCGGCCACTAAATGAGCTTGACCTTTTTGACCCTGGCCGGCCGGCCAGGGGAGGTGGCCGGCCGGCCACCAGAACCTCCTGAACCTGGCCAGCCAGATTTCTCTCTCCTGGTTCCTTGCAGCTGTACCCTCTGTTTTGACCCAGACCTCTGCCCGGGGATCTGCCCTTTTGGGGGGGAAATTTGAATTTGATTTTCCCCCCTTTCCCTTGGCCTCTCCTCTATAAAGCCAGCCCCCCAGCTCCATTTTAAAGGGTTACAAAAATTGTTTAGGGCCTTTACATACAATCCTTCCTCTCTCTCTCATCCAAGCTTCAAAACCCTAAGGTTCTTGCACCCTTTACACACCACCTCCAAGCCTGCAACCTCCACACTCCATTCCAGCAACTTGAGGCTGTTTTTCAGAGGTTAGGAGCACCTTTCCTTGGTCCAAAAGCTGCTGAAGACTTGTGCTACAAGGGTGAGTCTCTTTTCCCTCTTTTTTTGCTCTATTTTGCATGCTATCTTAGCTTTTGTTGCTTGCATTTTTGAGCTCCAACCTTAACTATAAATAGTCATATTTTGAGCTTCTCTTCATGTTTGATCAAGGACTTTTTACTGTTTGAGGTCTTCTCCTCACCCTTTGTGTTTAATCTCTCTTTTAGGCCTATTTTTGCATAGTTTTTTAGTCTTATTTGTGAGCTGTTTTGGACTTGGTCATAAACTGTAAAATGTCTTGTTTTGAGCCCCTCTTCAACTTTGTTGAAGGGATCTCCTCTGTTTGAGGCCAGCTTCTACCACTTGTCTCTTTATCCCTCTTTTAGGCCTTTTTCTTGCATGTTGTTTTAGCCCCACTTGTGTTTATTTTCGAGACTTGATATAAACTGTAAAGTGCCTTGTTTTGAGCCCCTATTAAACTTTTTTGAAGGGCTCTTTGCTATTTGGGGCCAGCTGCTGTCCCTTGTCTCTAATCTCTCTTTTAGGGCCATTTTTGCATGATAGATTGGCCCTATTTGTGTTCACTTTTGAGATTTGTTATAAACTGGAAAAAGTCTCCTTTTGACATCATCTTCATGTTTGATTAAGGTCATTTTCTTGTTTGAGGTCATATGCTTCCTTGTATGCTTGATTGTCCCTTATTTTGAACCTTACACCTAAGCTCTTGTTGCATGCTTGGTTTGGCCTTCTAGACACTGAAATCCAGTGAATTTTTAGTGGCTAATACACTATTTTGAGCCTCAAAATCAGAGGGGGGTGACCCCCTCTCACCTTGCCTTGTTTGGTGGCCTTTTTGGCCTTCCAAAGAGACCCTATCTTGCATGCTTTGAAGTCACTTTCCAGGGTCAATTTGGTGAGTTTTAGGACTACCATATTTGATTTTCAGAGTTTTTTATGCCATGCTAAGTGTCCACCTTGTATGTGTTTAAGAATCCCTTGCATAGCCCTCTAAAGGAGTTCATCATTTTTGCATGTGTTGGCTTCATTTCAGTGGTTATCTGGGCATATTTTGGTATGTTTTGTTCACTGATTTTTGCTGGTTTGGTGAGATTCCATATGCTTAATATACTTGCCATGTAAACCATGTTTGCTAGTCAAATTTGCATGTTATTTTAGACCATCTTGCTAGCACTTTTTGGCCACACTTTGAACTGAAAATGTGCATATTTTGGGACTGCCTTGGCTCTGTCTTTAGACTTCATGATCAAATAATGCATGCTTTGTTTAGCTATAAGCCATTCCATGTGCCTAGTTTTGAGTTTCGGGGTTCATCTCATGCATCGGGTGCCATTTTTCCATGTTTCGGGACCATTTAGCATCATATTTCAGTGCTGAAATTTGCATGCTTGTATGCCATATTCCATGCCTTGCCATGCTTTGGTAGAGTGGCATTTGATGCCTTAGGTTCGGTCCTCGGTTTGCGTGCATGTGCGCACGCATTTCGAGCGTCTCATTTTCATTTTATAGCTACTGATGTGAGTGTGGCTGAGGTCCACTCATATTGGTGTAAGTCCATCGTGCATTGTGTATGCCATTTCAATTCATAGCATTGCGTATGTTAGGTTGTATGTTAGAGCATTGTGTATGCCATGTTACATCGAGCATTGTGTATGCCATTTCATAGCATTGTGTATGCTAGGTTGCATGTTAGAATTGCATTCATGCATGTTATGCATATTGCATTGTGCTTGGGATAGGAGTTAGCCCAAGCACAGGAAACGAGGGACGTTTCGTACTCTGAGTGACGGAACGTGTCTCAATTCCCAGTCGCCGACACTCCGGATTAACCATGATGGAGTCTCGGTCTTGTTATGTTTATATGTGCATTCATTTCATATTGAGTCGTGCAATTCGACTCCTCGGCTATCATGCATCGAGATGCGTGATTGGTGGCACGAGGATTGAGGTGTGCATACATATGTGAAAATACATTGCCATGCCCCTTTCTTGCTCTCTGTTGCAGCAAATCAGAAACTGGCAGTCTTTTGGAGCTTCGTGCAACATTCTGAGATTAATTGCAAACAGAGGCAAACCGGGGCATTGCAATGGATTTCCACGCAAAACAACTCAAGCATGCATCATCCATCATCCGGAGCAGAGCTGAGGCAGTCTATGGGCTTGCATGCTAATTTATTGTTTTCCTAGATTAATTTGTTAATTAATTAGGGTTTTGTACTTATTCGGACTGTATTATTCATTTGGACTGTATTATTTATTCGGACCCTCCGGGCGAGGGCACAATTGTAATAAGTGTGTGCGTGTGATGTATGTCTTCCAACCCCACGTCTTTCTCCATTTTATTTACCAGCTTATGATGGTTAGATTATGGCATGTTTCAATTAGCATACAGTATGATAGCATGTTTGCATTCATTCATCTGTCTTGCATGCACCGGGCTCGGCACATCATATTAACTGCATTGTATTTCAATTCCGAGTTGAATACTTGTTAGTTGTAGCATTTCACATTCCATCTTTAGAATAGCCGAGCCTATCTTAGTTGCATTCTGCATGTGTTGCATTAGGCATTTCTGTATAGTTAGGATCATGCATGGATTTCTAACATAGCTTCTATTTTGGCTTGGAGTACTCGGTAAGTTTTACGCTTTAGCATCCTTGCATACGTGTGAGTGACTGCCATGATAGCATGCTTACCATGAGGCTATGTGCTTACGTGATATAACTGCCTGAATGGTTGTGGGTGAAGGTTGGGTTATTTGGATTGGAACAATTCATCGACTGTGAGTTTTAAGCCCACTAGATAGTGGCAAAACCATCTTTTCTAAAGCCCACCTAAGGGTGGCAAAATCTGCATTTTAAGCCTACTTGCGAGTAGCAAACCATTTTCAAAACAAACATGAGATATGTTATTCCAATTCGGGCGATCCGGTCTATACTTGTATGCTGTGTGCATCACATAGTAAATCTAGGCTAATAAGCGGAATAAGAACACATAATGTTTTCAAAACTAGATATCATGGTTAGTAGAGGCCGATCTTTGATCGGGCGAGCGGGGGTGCTCACGAAGTGACCTTCCCCAATCGTACCCAAGTTCCCGAGCCGAGGCAACTTTGGTGATGACGGACACGTGGCCTTAGGCAATGAGTCAGGGTTTCCTAAATTTCCCAAAATAAAATATTTAGGTGGCGACTCTGTATCTGGCAAAGCAGTCCATGTTTGGCACTTCTTTCAAAAATCTGTTTTTCTCAAAACGATTTGCCGGATTTGGACTCTTTGGTTCAGATTAAGAACCGTGACAATTTGAGTCCTGAACTATAGTGAGCCCAAAATGAACAGAACGGGACTCACCCTCCCGGGGCGTTCGGGGACGTCTACACGTATCCTAAAACTTGACTGAACCATAGCTTTTATAACAAACAGACCTGCGATCTCCGCTCGAGCGCAGGAACGACCTATTGAGCGGACTGACTAAAACGTGTGTTTCTAAACAAGGCCTACGCTCGAGCGCAGGAAAAAACTTCGAGTACTTTTACAAGCAAGTGAAACTTGGTCGCGATCTCCGCTCGAGCACACAATTGGCTGCTCGAGCGGACAAACAAACAACTCAATCCCCGACATAGTCAGCGAAGTGGCAAACATGAAAAAATTAACATCACAACCTCCTCTGCAAAGCACAGTTTAGGTTGGATTCGCATCTAAAAACTCATAGCCTCACCAAAATAAAAGAACGAATAAAATTACAACTGAAATGAGTTTTGTCAAACGGAATTGCCAATAAAGAAAACCTAACAAAAGGTAACTCTTATCAAATTTTACAGGTTTCTTGCACAACCAAGTCATTGATTTGTTGGATCTGCGACCACACAATGTGTTGTTAATTTGCAAATTGGATCTTTTTCTCTGGTTAAGTCAAAATACAATTTCTCTGATTTGATCAAAACACAAAGAAAATTTTGAGTAAACTACAGAAAATTAGTCAAAATACAGAGAAAATTATAAGCAAATCAAATAAATTTGTGAGCAAATCAGAGAAATTTCAAAATAGAGAGAAAATTTCAAGACACAGGGATTATTAGAAAAATTGAGCAAATCAAAGAAATTTCAAAACACAATGAAATTTTTCTAAATTTTTTTTTATGTTTTAAAATTTCTCTAGAACGAAATTTCTCTAAAAAAATATTAAGGGATCCTAACCACTATGAAAATACTATGTCATTTATCCTATAAAAACTTAATATCAGTGATCTTAAAAAAAAATTTCCTTTTTAATAATTATACTTACAATTTTGTGTTGATTGTTACAAATTAATAAATAAATTGTGAGTACTTACCAACATACTCTTATGTTTTAAATTTATTGTGTGGATATGTATATAGGGCCTGAAATATTGGGAGTTCACTTAAAGCTTAAAAAGTTTAGAGCCAAACTTGATTCTAGATGTTACTCACATCACTAAAAAAATTGAATTTATACTATTGTTGACTTTTTTGGCTTTCGAAGGTTAGTTGTGTAATTTTAACCGTGCCAACAAGGATCAATAAGTCTTTACAGAATTTATAATTGCCAACCAATTATTAGACAATTGTGTTGAAATTATTTCAACCTCAATGAAGAGGACTTTTACTGGTGACTTATTTTAGGAGAAATTTATAATAAATAACAAGTACTGAACAATTTAGAAACTGAATTTCATTAATTAAATAAGAACTTACAATGAAATGACCAGCCTTGAGAAGATTTACAACAATAACTACTTGAAACTACTCTTAGGAAATGAAGTGCAATAGGAATTGAAGTGCTGAAAATGTAAAGAGCCGGAAATGTAAAAATTAGAAGGAAATACAAAGTAAATAAACTGGTTTCTGGATCTGAGTCTGGGTCCTTCAATTTGGGGCCTTCCCTGCTATTTATACTCTCTAAGGGTAATCGTCAAAGTGGACTTCCAACCATCAAAATGTCCTCTCATGATTGCTGATCATGCTCTCTCACAGTCAATCCCACTACGCCATTCTTACAGTTAGGCTTCCCTCTTGGATTTTGAATTTGAATTCGTGAGTAACCGTTGGGCACATCATTTTGCGCCTTCTAGCTTTTCCAGTGCTGCACAGATTCATTATAACCAATACAACCTGCCACTTGTCTGTCTTTGACTGGATACTTGTATTAACTCCCCGAATTGCGCTTCATGTACCACATGTCAAGCTGCGATTAGCTTTTACAACATATGTAGCCAACATTACCCCCGGCATTAATATACCCAATACTTAGTGATATTAGTGGACTCAATGCACTTTGTCCACATCCTAGGACATGCATAGACTTTACATCTTCTTAGAAATGCAACCGTCTTCCATAAATGAAACACTTAATCTATATTAAATTCTTTCTTGTGCTTGAACATTTTCCATTATCTAAGTATTTGAAAAGCCTAATACAGTTTCCATGGCCAAACAAACCTTTTTTTTTTTTCATCGATCGTACATACGGAGAGGTATTAGACAATGATGTTCGTCCTCGAAAGAACCTTCATGCATTTATTGGCCACGCTTATCCGCCTCAATTTATTCAAGTTATGGATGTTTTCGTAAACTATCAACCTTTGGACCGAGAATCTGCCAACTATAAACCTTTGGACCAAGAACTTGCAAAAATGGAACTTGGAAACTCCTCCTCTACCTCCAAACTTTCTGCATGGGATGAAGTTGCTTTCTCTTCCTCTAACAACACTTCTAACAGCATTGGCTGGGGAACTTGGCCTACACCCACTCAACCTCAAACAAGGGAGCAAATCCACCATCGATTCCTTGAATTTGATGACCCCATTGTAATCCATCCCTCCATGCGCAACTTCGCAGTATATCCATACGTCCCCCCTCGACCTCTTCGCAGCCTTGAGGACAACTTGCTTTTAGTATGGTATATTTCCACCTTGTTGTCTAGAATAGTGCGAAATACTCCACACCCTGTTGAATCCTTGGGACTCAGTCCCTCACTCTTAGCCAAAAAAGTAAAACTTTGCTCCTCTAACTAGCTAGAATGTGTGAACAGACCTGAATTCCCACCTTCCTTTGGAGAGGACTCAACTACTCCTTCCCTACCTTCCAATCCTAACTGGATTGAAGAACTGAAACTCACCCTCTTTGAGAGCCAGCATTTTGCTCTCTACCAAGCCCCTGTCCTTCTTATTACTTACCAATAGTATAGAGCCCAGACTGTGCTTGCCGCTTTCTCTCATTTATCCTTTGAGGTCCTTCGAGATGATATTCCTCACAAGAACTTATTATGGTATTGTAATATTATCTCTCAAAGCCACATCCTTAACCTTATAGCCCAGGCAGAGCTTTATACTTTTTTGGATCAACTTCCTCATCTACTTAACTGGCACACAAATGTTTCCATTACCAGTAAGTTACTAGAGAAAACCTTTGCTACTCGTATTCAAATTCAATATGAGGCTGAGAATCTTCTTGAAGAATATGAGAACTTTAAGAACCAAGACTTAGAGTTTGGAGAAGATACCTCTATGGACGAAATACATGGGACAGGAGAAATGGATGAAACAGATAAGGCTCTTAAACAGACAGAATTTGAATTGAAGGCCTAACATCTCTTTCTTCAACTAAGGGCTCATCAGTTAGATAAACCAAATTTAGATAGGATAAAAGATAGGTTAGGAAAAGAGTATGTATTTATTGAATTTTCCTGGACAAAGTTCCATGATCTTGTGACTTTGTCCATTTCTTACTTTTATGAAATTGAGGATGTAACCAAGTAAATATTCCCAATGTAAATATTGCATATCAATAAAACTGAGCTTTTCAAATATCATTTGTCATGATCTGGTTTTATATTCCAATTGTATGATCGTTTGCATGACAAATATGGCATTATGCCTTTCTTTATTTGTATAATCTGTAAATAACAGCTTCGCTGCAACCAACTTACTTTAATGCCTGGCTTTAAGTGCTTCGAAGCATGGATTTTCTCATAAGAGCATCTATATTTGACTTAAAGTTTTCATGCTCCAATCATCTGGTTAACCTAAACTGTATAAATCATAGCTTCAAATTGACCAATCTTGCTTCGAAGTACTTACTTATTTCAAAATTCACAACTCGAAACAAGATAAACATTCCAAAGACTCATTCGAAGGACATTCGAAGGACATTACTTTACAAAGACAATCTAGGAGTATGCTTATAAAGCCTTCGAAGAAAACAAACCTTAACTATAATGTCGTTTAAGACATAAAATGGCTTCGAAACCAACTATAGGTTTTCGAAGCTGAGCTAAATCTTTGAAATAAATTTCCCTCCAAACTTACTCTTTAAAAGAGACCGTGGTTTGGGACCCCTTGTGTTTTAAAACTAAAGTTTTAATTCCACATGAGTCAAAAACCCATAAAATCATTTATTTAGGGTTTGCTTGACCCGTTAGGCTGATTGGGTACTTTGGACAGAAAGGTTTAAAACCCCTTCTTTTCACATTTTAACCTATTCACTTGTCCAAAAACAAACCCTTTCACTCATATTGCTTTTGACTACAATTTTCTACTCTTTTCATACTCAAATTCTTTGCTTTCCCTTCGCCTTTTCATCAATGGCTTCTTCCTCTTTGAAAGTACCAATTGTTGAGCGTATGAGCTCATCTATAGCTTTAAGGAGGATCATTAATGAAGAATGTGAGAAGTACAAAGTTGGTGAACGAAGCACCGTTGATGGATGCATTCTCACTCCCCGTCACCATGCTCAAGGAGAGTTTGTACTTGAACCCATTTTCAAGGAAACCCCTGTTCAGCTTCCTATCCTCTACCCGCGTCTAGAAGATCACTACCTCCTTTACAAGGGTGGCCTTGACTAGGGAAACTGGAGAATAAACCGTCCCTATCGCTGCTGGCCTACATTGAGACCAGAATGAGAGGAATGGTATGATCGAGTTATCCCTGCTAGGATGCCGGACCTTCAAGAACTATGTCTTCTTGATGCTCTTCGACTAGCCAAGTTTCTCATTTCTGAAGACCCTTTCCTTATACCTGCTACACTCTGCTATTGGAATTCATCTTTCAATTTTTTCCAATTTCGATGTGGCATGATGGCCTCTACTGTTCTTGATATATGCCATCTCTTGGGGTTATCACCCATTGGCACTCCTTTTGGACCTAATTACCCTGACCTTACCGTGCTTTTTTTCCATTCCCCCTCTAAACTCCTCCTTTAGTGATTTTGCAAATTCTGAAAACAAGAGAGAAGGCCTTGTTATAACGTTCCAACCTTCACACATCATCGATATTGTCCGCTTTGGGCTACACTCGCACGGATTTGTTCTTCCTAGTGGGTCACCCATCCCAGAACTAATCCAGCCTAATGTAGACACCCCATTTTTGACCGACCTTAAGACTCAGACGTCATCGATTGAGCGCTCGGTGATTGCGCATGTTATGCTCATTCTGAGGTTACGGAGTCCCGGCTGAGAGCCTTGCTTCGAGACTTCGGGACTCTTTTGTGCTTTGCCTCGGTTTGCGAACCAAGTTCTGTTTTCTCTTTCCGAAAGGAAGGAGAGGTCTCGTAGACCATCTCTCAATGGCCGTAGGCTACTTTTTGTGGTCGTAGACCACTGTTCCCGTTTGGAGACCAGTTTCCGATTTTCGGAGTTGTCGGCTGTGCGCCTCGATTCGGGACCGCTTAACTTTCTCTGTTTGCTCCGATTTTTGGCACGCACCTTGTTTCCTCTCTCTAAAGGGACACTGTGGCCCGGGAGACCACCTTTGTGGTCGCACGCCACTTTCGATGCTTAACAGTCAGTTTTCGGGGCACCCGGCTGAGCGTTTTGGCCCCCAAACCCTCGTTTTGCATCCATCTTGGTTCATTTTTGGTATGGACCCCTATTTTCATTGTTTGGAAGGTGGTAGAAGGGTGGGAGACCACCTTTTCTCTTGGAGACCACCTTTTCTCCCGCCAGCCGATTTTCTTGTCAAGAAGCTGGTCTCCTTGGTTTTTGAGCCACTTTTGACTGGTCTCCACCATACCACTAGCTTGCTTTCAGCTTGGAGACCACCCCTAGGAGGCAACCGACCAGCTGAACCTTTTGACCCTGGTCGGCCGACCAGGGGGAGTGGTCGGCCGACCACCTGAACTGGTCGGCCAGCTTTCTCATTTTCTGTCTCACTGAGTTGATGCCAGCTGTGCCAGATGGAAGCCACAGATTGCATCCTCCATACACATGTATGGAGGATGTTTAACCTTGGTTTTAAGCTTCTTGAAGAAGCTTTAGACCCTTGGCTCTATAAAGGAGGGCCTTGCCTTCTTTGTAGAAGGTGGAGAAATTGTTTTGAGGCATACATACACTCTCCTCTCTATTTCTCTCCATTTTAGCTTCAAAGGTCCCTTGTTCTTGGCCTATTGCACACCACTTCCTATCCTAACACCTCCACCATCACTCTAAGCACCTTTGAGCTGGTTTTCAGAGGTTGAAGGCTTGCTGTTTTGGTTCAAAAGCTGCTGGAGTTCTTGGCTACAAGGGTAACACTCTATTTCCCTCTTTTTGGTATTGTTTTGTTCCATCTCTTAGCATAGTTTGTAAGCATATTTGGGCTTTGTCATAAACTAAAAAAAGTCTTATTTTGAGATCCTTAACATGTTTGTTTGAGACTATTTTTCTGTTGGGGGTCATCTACCCCCTTGCATGCTTCATTTCCCTTTGTTTTGAGCCATGCATTAGGGCCTTTGTGTTGAGCTTTGTTGGCCCTTTTGACCACTGAAATCCAACGGATTTTCAGTGGTTATTATGTATTTTTGAGCACCAAAATCAGAGAGGGGCGACCCTCTCACCCCTTGTCTTGTTTACTAGCATTTTTGGCCTAACAAAGGAGCCCTTGTGTGCATGCTTCCAAGCCTCATTTCAGGCCCTTTTCAGTGAGTTTTAGGGCCTGCATAACCTCTTTCCAGAGGTGGTTTTTTCCATATTAGGTGTCCTTCTTGCATGTGTAGAACAACCCTTTTCATGGCCTATCAAAGGAGCATCTCATTCTTGCATGCATAGACCATATTTCAGTGGGTTTTTGGGGTTTATTTGGCATTTTATACCTCTGAATTTTGCTGGTTTAGTGACCTCTTGAATGCTCCATATACTTGTAGTGTAAATCCTCTTCACTAGCTTGTATTGCAAGCTATTTTGGTCCTTGATTCTAGCACTTTTTGGCCATGTTTTAAACTGATTTTGTGCACGTTTTAGATTGCCTTAGCTTTGTTTTTATGCCTCATGGTCGAATGATGCTTGCTATGCATGGTTGTAGTTCAATACCCTTGCCTAACTTTGAGTTTTGTAGCCTCTTACATGCTTGAATAGAGGTGTTTTGCATGTCTTGACATCATTATGCATGTTATTTCAGACCTCATACTTGTGCCATGTTCCCATGTTTTCCACTGCTTAAGTGCATTTGAGAGTTGTGCTTGTTTGCCTCATGTTTGAACCATTGCATGAGCTTCATTTCCATGCCTTTTGAGCCACCATTTTAGCCCATATTTGCTACTGTTTTGGTCTGCATAGGGACTGTTTGGGGGTGGTTTGGTCTTTTGAGCATCGCTTTGCATACCTCTAGTGTAATCCACTTCACTAGTTTCGGTATTCGGGCCATCTAGCATGCATTGTGTGAGTTATTTACATGATTCGGGACCATTGTGTATCATGTTTCAGAGCTGGAAAATGTGTGTTTGTATGCCATATTTCATCCATTGCCATGCTTTGATAGAGTTGCATTTGGTGCCTTAGGATCAGTCCCTTGCATTTGTGCATATTCTCATGTGTTTTGTTGCCTAATTTCATTGTGTTTGGCCACTGATTTGGGTGTGGCTGAGGCTCACCCATCTTGGTTTAAGTCCATCTTGCATTGTGTATGCCATTCTAGTCATAGCATTGCGCATGCCATGCAGTTCGTTGCATCGAGTATGCCATTTGATATTCACATTGTGTATGCTAATCATATGTTGTCATATTGTTGCATAAGGTGGCTTGCATCGAGTATGCCATGTAGTTCATAGCATTGTGTATGCTAGTAGCATGTTTGCATGTCATTCTCTGCATGTTTGCATCATTTAGTCGCATTGCATTTAGGTTGCATAGTCCGAGTCGCATCGTGCATGCCATGTATATTGCATTGTGTTTGGAATAGGGTTTAGTCCAAACACAGGAAACGAGGGACGTTTCGTACTCCAAGTGACGAAATGTGCCTCGATTCTCGGTCGCCGACACTCCGGATTACCCATGATGGAGTTTAGGCCTTGTTGTGTTTATGTGTGCATCCATTTCATATTGAGTCGTGCAATTCGACTCCCCGGCCATCATGCATCAGGATGCGTGATTGGTGGCACGAGGATCGAGGACTACACTCCCTAGAGCTTATGCAATGACGGGGGGAGTGGTCATGCATACATATATTGAAAATAATTGCCATGCCCCTTTCTTACTCTCTGTTGCAAAAAACCGAAAACCAGCAGCAAAAACTGGTCAAGCAGCTTTCTGGAGCTTTGTACAGTATTCCGGGGACCAGTCGCAAACAGAGGCAAATCGGGGCATCGCGATGGATTTTCTGGCAAGGCGACTCGAGCATGCATGCATTCCTCATCATTCAAGACCGAGCTGAGGCAGTCCATTTCATTTGTTTTGCATGCTAGCTTATTTATTTTAGTTAATTTGTTAATTAATTAGGATTGTGTAATAATTAGCTGTAATTCGTTATTCATTCGGTTGTGTATTATTTATTCGGACCCTCCGAGAGAGGGCAATGTTGTAATAAGTGTGCGTGTGTGTGATGTATATCTTCCAACCCCACGTCTTTCTCCCTTTTATTTACCAGCTTATGATGGTTAGTTTTAGGGCACGTTTCAATTAGCATACTTATGCTTGCATGTTTGCATCCATTCATCTGTCTTGCATGCACCGGCTCGGCGCATCATGCTAACTGCATTGTATTTCAATTCCAAGTTGAATACGTGTATCAGTTGTTGCATTTCATATGCCATTTTAGAATAGCCGAGCCTATCTTAGTTACATACCTGTATGTGTTGCATTAGGCATCTCAGCATAGTTAGGATTCATGCATAATTTCTAATTAGCTTCTTTCTTTGGCTTGGAGTACTTGGTAAGTGTTTATGCTTTAGCATCCTTGCATGTGTATGAGTGACTGCCATGATAGCATGCTTACCATAAGGCTAAGTGCTTATGTGATATAACTGCCTGAATGCCTGTGGGTGGAGGTTGGATTATCTGAATTAGAACAATTCATTGATTGCGAGTTTTAATCCCACTAGATAGTGGCAAATCGCCATGTTTTCTAAGCCCACTTGAGAGTGACAAAATCCGCATTTTAGCCTACTTGCGAGTAGCAAACCACTTTAAAAAACAAACACGAAATGTTTTGTTCCAACTCAGTCGATCCAGTCTATACTTGTATGCTGCGCGCATCACATAGTAATTCTAGGCTAATAAACTGGAATAAGAGCACATAATGTTTTCAAAACTCGATATCATGGTTAGTAGATGCCGATCTTTGATCGGGCGAGCGGGGGTGCTCACGAAGTGACCTTCCCCAATTGTACCCAAGTTCCCGAGCCGAGGCAACTTTGGTGATAACGGACACGTGGCCTTAGGCACGAGTCAGGGTTTCCTAAATTCCCCAAAATAAATATTTAGGTGGCAACTCTGTATCTGGCAAAGCAGTCCATATTTGACACTTCTTTCAAAAAATCTATTTTCAAAAACGATTTGCCGGATTTGGACTCTTTGATGATTCATCGGTCTTGCATTGCACTCTGCGAGATTAGATACAGGACCGTGACATTGAGTCCTGAACTATAGTGAGCCCAATGAACAAAATGGGATTTCTCCCGGTATGTTCGGGGACGTCTATACCTAAGCACACTTAACTGGGGAGTTCTGCTAGGGAGCTCACCACTCAGGAAAAGGCCTCGATGCTATATAAGAGTCTAGGTTTTTATTTTTATAGTCCAGGAACTCCCCTTCCATTCTCGATGTGGGACACCAGGACCTTACAATCCACCATCCTTAGGGCTGCACGTCCCCGTGCAGTAGCCTACCAGCTCACAAGCCCGCCCACATGCACTGAGAGACGTTAGGGGTCCACATTTGGTACTCCGAAGAGTCGGCTTTGATACCATTTCTAACACCCCAACCCTTTACATGTCATCGATATTGTTTGCTTTGGGCCACGCCCCCACGGATTTATTCTTCCCAGTGGGTCACCCATCCCAGAACTACTCTAGCCTAAGCATGCTTAACTGGGGAGTTCTACTATGGATTTCACTACTTGGGAAAAGGCCTTGACGCTATATAAGGGTCTAGGTTTTCACTTTTATAGGTTCTTCTCTATTCTCCTATATTGGCTTTGCACATTTCTATTTTGCACTTCTTCTCAAAGGATTATACTTGAGTTTGCTCCTTTTGCCAAGGCTCTTGCTTTGGGGAAGAAGATAGCCTTAGCTCCATATGTTTTGGGCCATGTATATAGAGCATGTTCTAAGTTTTGTGAGAAACCTTTAGATGCCAATCTTTTTTTGTTGTTTTGTTTTTTTCCTGTTTCTTGTATTTTGAGAGGATTTTCATTTTCCACCCATGTTCGGCTTTGTTTATATTTGACAAAACAATATGAAATTTTTATACAAAAAAAAATAAATAAATAAATCTACCAGAATAATATCATAATGATCCCACAATGGCATTTTTGAATTATAGAGGAAAATTATACTTGACCCCTTAAGCTATCACTCAATATCACTTCGTCCCTTAACTAAAAAAATGTTACATTTTTATCATCTTGAATATTTAATTTGTATCAATATGAACCTTTTGTTAAAGTTTGTTACATGGGATAGAAAATTAATATAATATCTCAAACATTGTGGAATATCTATATTTTACCACTTAAACTATCACTCAGTATCATTTTACTCCCTAACTAAAAAAATGCTACACTTCGTCATCTTGAATTACCAGTTTGTATCATTGTAAACCTTTCATTAATAATTCGTTACATAAACAAATAAAAAATTTACATGATATCTTAAATATTATAAAATGCTTAAAATGACTTTATTTTCTTTTTCCTTTTTTTCCCTCCAATCCACGGTATATATTTATTTGGACGGACTAGATAAGGAGGATTGTAATCCATCAGACTATTAATCTGGGGATATATTGGATTGTTTGGCAAAGGCTTTTTTTGGCTTTTGGGGCTAAAATCCACAAAATGACCAAATAGATGAAAATAGCCAATAAGACAAGATGTACATCAAACCCATAATCATTTCACTTTTTCTCTCACAAACATCACATTCAACTACAAAAAAATCTAACTATCTTCCTAAACACAAAAAATTTAGCCTTACTAAAATAGCCAAAAATTAAAATAACTTACTAAAATAGCAACTTCCCAAACACCCACATAGTCTCTCGATTATTTGGTTGAAAATGATGTATATTACATGTTTGTTTTCCCATGAGACTAGATGTCTAAAAGAACTATGCTATTGAATCCAATGTTTTATTAGAATATTATGAATAATGATAAATGTTTAATAGACTATTTTACCATTTTCAATTATTTACTAAGCAATAGTAATACTAAATCTGTCTTTAATATTTTGATTGGGGGGAGGGGGGCTAGATTAAATACAAATTTATTTTATTTTATTTTTTAAAAATTAAATAAATTTATTTTTTAAATTAAATAAATAAAACATCAATAAAAATTTGTGTTATTTTTAAAATAAATTTATTTTAAAAAATATTAAATATTAAATAATTGAATTAAATAAAAATAATAATTAAATTAAATTAAAATTTAAAATAAATAAATATCAATAAAAATTATTATTTTTATTTTATTTTACTTTTTAATTGAGATGTTTATAATTTATTTGATTTTACTAAATACAGTATATAATGAAATAAAATAGGCAAATGTGTAATTTTATAACTTAATCTCGTGGGATTCTAATTCTATCATTTCTATGCCACATTTCTTATGACACAATAGTCCAACATATATGGGATCTATAATCCAATGTGACTCCTAATCCGGTTTACAAATTCTCAACCAAATAATCGATTCCATAACAGATTGGACATAGTCCATTCCAATCCTTCCAAAGGAAAAAGTGGGGATACAGTGAAATTTCTGAAAACATTAAGAATAAAATCGTCTTTTACAAAATTGCAAAAAGAGCTTTATTTATTTATTTTATGGTTTGGCCTTCTCCAAAAAACTTTTAGCTTTTGATTTATTTTTTAGCTAGAAATTATTTATTTGGGAGATTCCAAACAGGGCCGGAATCCAAAACTACTCTTATTTTATTTTATTTTTGTTGTTAAATTGAATTTTACTAAACTATGAAGTGACCTTATATACTTGCAATAATTTCGTAAAGTCCTGTTTGTTTTGGGAGATAGAAGTGGGAATGAGATTGAGATAGAGGTAGGACTCACTATAGATTGTGTTTGTTTTGGGAGATGGATAGGGGATTCATAATCCTATGAGATTAGGATAAGCCTTGGTGTTGGCATTGTAATGGAGGAGGTGAAGGTGGTATTAGGAAATTAGTCATCTGGCTTAGTTTTTCTTTTTTTTTTTTACATGTTGAGAATTTTTTTTTTAACATTAATATTTAATGTTTTTGTATTTTTTGTTAAGTAAAAATCATAATTTTATTTGTTTTAATTTTGATATTTATTTTATACTGCAATAATTTAACAATCCACACACTAACAACTATCATCAAAATATACACAATTTTACTTAATCCCCTCACTATCAATCCCCTTACTATTAATTCCATCACTATCGATCCTCTCCATTCTACCCTTGAAAACAAACAAGGCCTAAGATCATTTTTTCAGTGAATAATTTCTTAAGAACTTAATCTATATAAACAATTTTTAATAATGATATTTTTTCTAACATTCCTTTCCAACTTTTAGTACTAGGAGAGGTTCACAATATATATATATATATATATTTGTAACCTAAGGTCCCTCACCTACCTGCATATATCACATCTACTCTCTCATTCTCTCTTCTCTCTCTCTCTTCATTTCCCCTCTAGGGTTTTAGATTTCTCCACAGCAATCAGTTCTCTTTACCCCTATACCACCATTGTTGCCAAAGATTCAAAAGTCGCCGAAGCCTGCTCAACCTATCAAGATCGCCCACGTACACCATCAACCTTTGAATCTCTCTCTATGAATTCAAGAACTCGTCTTGATCATGCTCTGTTTCAACTCACTTCAATTAGAACCAGGTAACAATTCAATTATTAAACTTTTGAGTTCTATTTTGTATTCTTACGATTGTTTTCTATGTCATAGATGCGATCTCGTTATTTTTCGCCGATGATGCCAATGAGAAACTTGCATCTGGGTTACTAGAATCCTTTCTTTTGTATCTAAAATATGCCAAAGATCTGATTCTGAAAGGCAGGTATTCGATTACTCTTCGACCGCCATCGATCAATGCTTCTTGGTTTACCAAAGTCACTCTACAAAGATGAAAAATCTAAAAATCCCGGAGATATTGATTTGTGATTATGCATCAATTATAAGTAGTAAATAATAATCCCAATCAAACAATCAAGACAAATTGACACAATGATTTTAATGTGGAAAAACCACAATTGAAGCGCCTCCAATTGTGATAAAAAAAAATCACGAGCCAAAGCCACAAAACTATCCATTAATAAGACACAAAGGAATTACACAACTGTGCTCTCAATTATCTAGTGAATCCACACCTGAATCGAACCGATCCCTATGTGCCTCTTCCAGCCCCTATCTTCACCTCGGAATTGTCTTGCCCACCGTTGAATCCATAACGCCGATGTTGAATCCACGACGATGAGCCACTCCAGAATCCACCAAAGCTTTAGGCCCAAATTCCATGGAATCCATCGAAGAACAACTCTCTCTTTTTTGAATAAAACAAACTAAACACACCTTTTGATATAATCCACTCAATTCATGATTAAACTCTCATAGATATCAAAGGAAATAAGCAAAGAAGCTCCAAATGAAAACTCTAATACCCAAAAAGAAGATCTGGCAGCCAATATCCTAAAACCTAACTGAGCCGCAGCTTTTATAACAAATAGATCCGCGATCTCCGCTCGAGCGCAGGAACGACCTCTTGAGCGGACTGACTAAAATGCGTGTTTCTAAACAGGGTCTACGCTCGAGGGCAGGAAACAACTTCGAGTACTTTTGCAAGCGAGTGAAGCTTGGTCGCAATCTCCGCTCGAGCACACAATCGGCTGCTCGAGCGGACAAACAAACAACTCAATCCCCGACATAGTCAGCGAAGTGGCAAACATGAAAAAATTAACATCACAACCTCCTCTGCAAGGCACAATTCAGGTTAGATTCGCATCTAAAAACTCATAGCCTCACTAAAATAAAAGAACGAATAAAATTACAATTGAAATGAGTTTTGTCAAACGGGATTGCCAATAAAGAAAACCTAACAAAAGGTAACTCTTATCAAATTTTACAGGTTTCTTGCATAACCAAGTCATTGATTTGTTAGATCTACGGCCACACATTGTATTGTTAATTTGCAAATTGGATCTTTTTCTCTAGTTAAGTCAAAATACAATTTTCTCTGATTTGATCAAAACACAAAGAAAATTATGAGCAAACGAGAGAAAATTAGTCAAAATACAAAGCAAATTATAAGCAAATCAAATAAATTTGTGAGCAAATCAGAGAAATTTCAACCTAGAGAAATTTCAAAATAGAGAGAAAATTTCAAGACACAGAGATTATTAGAAAAATTGAGCAAATCAAAGAAATTTCAAAACACAATGAAATTTTTCTAATTTTTTTTTTATGTTTTAAAATTTCTCTAGAATGAAATTTCTCTAAAAAAATATTAAGGGATCCCAACCACTATGAAAATATTATATGTAATTTATCCTATAAAAACTTAATATCAGTGATCTTAAAAAAAAAAAATCTCCTTTTTAATAATTATACTTACAAACAAATTTTGTGTTGATTGTTACAAATTAATAAATAAATTGTGAGTACTTACCAATATATTTGTATGTTTTAAATTTGTTGTGTGGATATGTATATAGGGCCTAAAATATTGGGAGTTCACTTAAAGCTTAAAAAGTTTAGAGCCAAACTTGATTCTAGATGTTACTCACATCACTAAAAAAATTGAATTTGTACTATTGTTGACTTTTTTGGCTTTCAAAGCTTAATTGTGTAATTTTAAGCGTGCCAGCAAGGATCAATAAGTCTTTACAGAAGTTATAATTGCCAACCAATTATTAGACGATTGTGTTGAAATTATTTCAACCTCAATGAAGAGGACTTTTACTGGTGACTTATTTTAGGAGAAATTTATAATAAATAACAAGTACTGAACAATTCAGAAACTGAATTTCATTGATTAAATAAGAACTTACAATGAAATGACCAGCCTTGAGAAGATTTACAATAATAACTACTTGAAACTACTCTTAGGAAATGAAGTGCAATACAGGAATTGAAGTGCTGAAAATGTAAAGAGCTGGAAATGTAAAAATTAGAAGGATATACAAAGTAAATAAACTGGTTTCTGGATCTGAGTCTGGGTCCTTCAATTTGGGGCCTTCCCTACTATTTATACTCTCCAAGGGTAACCGTCAAAGTGGACTTCCAACCATCGAAATGTCCTCTCATGATTGCTAATCATACTCTCTCACAGTCAATCCCACTACGCCATTCTTGCAGTTAGGCTTTCCTCTTAGATTTTGAATTTGAATTCGTAAGTAACCGTTGGGCCACGTCATCTTGCGCCTTCTAGCTTTTCCAGTGCTGCGCAGATCCATTATAACCAATACGACCTGCCACTTGTCTGCCTTTGACTGGGTACTTGTATTAACTCCCCAAATTGCGCTTCGTGTACCACGTGTCAAGCTGCGATTAACTTTTACAACATATGTAGCTAACATTACCCCCCGCATTAATATACCCAATACTTAGTGATATTAGTGAACTCAATGCACTTTGTCTACATCCTAGGACGTGCATAGACTTTGCATATTCTTAGAAATGCAACCGTCTTCCATAAATGAAGCACTTAATCTGCATTAAATTCTTTCTTGTGCTTGAACATTTTCCATTATCTAAGTATTCGAAAAGGCTGATACAGTTCCCATGGCCAAACAAACCTTTTTTTTTTCATCGATCGTACATACGGAGAGGTATTAGAGAATGATGTTCGTCCTCGAAAGAACCTTCATGCATTTATTGGCCACGCTTATCCGCCTCCATTTATTTAAGTTATGGATGTTTTCACAAACTATCAACCTTTGGACTAAGAATCTGCCAATTACAAACCTTTGGACCAAGAACTTGCAAAAATGGAACTTGGAAACTCCTTCTCTGCCTCCAAACTTTCTGCATGGGATAAAGCTGCTTTCTCTTCCTCTAACAACACTTCTAACAGCACTGGCTGGGGAACTTGGTCTACACCCACTCAACCTCAAACAAGGGAGCGAATCCACCATCGATTCCTTGAATTTGATGACCCCATTGTAATCCATCCCTCCATGCTCAACTTCGTAGTATATCCATACGTCCCCCTCGACCACTTCGCAGCCTTGAGGACAACTTGCTTTTAGCATGGTATATTTCTACCTTGTTGTCTAGAATAGTGCGAAATACTCCACACCCTGTTGAATCCTTGGGACTCAGTCCCCTTACTCTTAGCCAAAAAAGTAAATCTTTGCTCCTCTGACTAGCTAGAATGTGTGAATAGGCCTGAATTCCCACCTTCCTTTAGAGAGGACTCAACTACTCATTCCCTACCTTCTAATCCTAACCGGATTGAAGAACTAAAACTCACCCTCTTTGAGAGCCAGCATTTTGCTCTCTACCAAGCCCCAGTCCCTCTTATTACTTACCAACAGTATAGAGCCTAGACTCTGCTTGCCGCTTTCTCTCATTTATCCTTTGAGGTCTTTCGAGATGATATTCCTCACAAGAACTTATTATGGTATTGTAATATTATCTCTCAAAGCCACATCCTTAACCTTATAGCCCAGGCAGAGCTTTATACTTTCTTGGATCAACTTCCTCATCTACTTAACTGGCACACAAATGTTTCCATTAGCAGTGAGTTACTGGAGAAAACCTCTGCTGCTCGTATTCAAATTTAGTATGAGGCTGAGAATCTTCTTGAAGAATATGAGAACTTCAAGAACCAAGACTTAGAGTTTGGAGAAGATACCTCTATGGACGAAATACATGGGACAGGAGAAATGGATGAAACCAATAAGGCTCTTAAACAGATAGAATTTGAATTGAAGGCCCAACATCTCTTTCTCCAACTAAGGGCTCATCAGTTAGATAAACCAAATTTAGATAGGATAAAAGATAGGTTAGGAAAAGAGTATGTATTTATTGAATTTTGTTGGACAAAGTTCCATGATCTTGTGACTTTGTCCATTCCTTACTTTTATGAAATTGAGAATCTAACCAAGTAAATATTCCCAATGTAAATATTGCATATCAATAAAACTGAGCTCTTCAAATATCATTTGTCATGATCTGGTTTTATATTCCAATTGTATGATCGTTTGCATGACGAATATGGCATTATGCCTTTCTTTATCTATATAATCTGTAAATAATAGCTTCGAAGCAACCAACTTACTTTAATGCCTGGCTTTAAGTGCTTTGAAGCATGGATTTTCTCATAGGAGCATCCATATTTGACTTAAAGTTTTCATGCTCCAATCATCTGGTTAACCTAAACAGTATAAATCATAGCTTCAAATTGACCAATCTTGCTTCGAAGTACTTACTTATTTCAAAATTCACAACTCTAAACAAGATAAACATTCCAAAGACTCATTCAAAGGACATTACTTTACAAAGACAATCTAGGAGTATGCTTATAAAGCCTTCGAAGAAAACAAACATTAACTATAATGTCGTTTAAGACATAAAATGGCTTTGAAACCAACTATAGGTTTTTGAAGCCGAGCTAAATCTTTGAAATAAATTTCCTTCCAAACTTACTCTTTAAAAGAGACCGTGGTTTGGGACCCCTTGTGTTTTAAAACTAAAGTTTTAATTCCACATGAGTCAAAAACCCATAAAATCATTTATTTAGGGTTTGCTTGACCCGTTAGGCTGATTGGGTACTTTGGACAGAAAGGTTTAAAGCCCCTTCTTCTCACATTTTAACCTATTCACTTGTCCAAAAACAAACCCTTTCACTCATATTGCTTTTGACTGTAATTTTCTACTCTTTTCATACTCAAACTCTTTGCTTTCCCTTCGTCTTTTCATCAATGGCTTCTTCCTCTTTGAAAGTACCAATTGTTAAGCGTATGAGCTCGTCTGTAGCTTTGAGGAGGATTATTAATGAAGAATGTGAGAAGTACAAAGTTGGTGAACGAAGCACCGTTGATGGACGCATTCTCACTCCCCGTCACCATGCTCAAGGAGAGTTTGTACTTGAACCCATTTTCAAGGAAACCCCTATTCAGCTTCCTGTCCTCTACCTACGTCTAGAAGATCACTACCTCCTTTACAAGGGTGACCTTGACTGGGGAAACTGGAGAATAAACCATCCCTATCGCTGCTGGCCTACATTGAGACCAGAATGAGAGGAATGGTATGATCGAGTTGTCCATGCTAGGATGCTGGACCTTCAGGAACTATGTCTTCTTGATGCTCTTCGACTAGCCAAGTTTCTCATTTCTGAAGACCTTTTCTTTATACCTGCTACACTCTGTTATTGGAATTCATCTTTCAATTTTTTCCAATTTCGATGTGGCATGATAGCCTCTACTGTTCTTGATATATGCCATCTCTTGGGGTTATCACCCATTGGCATTCCTTTTGGTCCTGATTACCTTGACCTTACCGTGCTTTTTTCCATTCCCCATTTAAACTCCTCATTTAGTGATTTTGCAAATTCTAAAAACAAGAGAGAAGGCCTTGTTATAACGTCCCAACCTTCACACATCATCGATATTGTCCGCTTTGGGCCACACTCGTATGGATTTGTTCTTCTTAATGGGTCACCCATCCCAGAACTAATCCAACTTAAGCACGCTTAACTGGGGAGTTCTGCTAGGGATCTCACCACCCAGGAAAAGGCCTCGATGCTATATAAGGGTCAAGGTTTTTATTTTTATAGTTCAGGAACTCCCCTTCCATTCCCGACGTAGGACACCGGGACCTTACAATCCACCCTCCTTAGGACTGTACGTCCCCGTGCAGTAGCCTATCAGCTCACAAGCCTGCCCACATGCACTGAGAGACGCTAGGGGTCCATATTCGGTACTCCGGAGAGTCGACTTTGATACCATTTGTAACGCCCCAACCCTTTACATGTCATCGATATTGTCTACTTTGGGCCACGCCTCCACGGATTTGTTCTTCCCAGTGGGTCACCCATCCCAGAACTACTCTGGCCTAAGCATGCTTAACTGGGGAGTTTTGCTAGGGATTTCACTACTCGGGAAAAGGCCTTGATGCTATATAAGGGTCTAGGTTTTCACTTTTATAGGTTCTTCTCTTTTCTCCTATATTGGCTTTGCAAATTTCTATTTTGCACTTCTTCTCAAAGGATTATGCTTGAGTTTGCTCCTCTTGCCAAGGCTCTTGCTTTGGGGAAGAAGATAGCCTTAGCTCCATATGTTTTGGGCCATATATATAGAGCATGTTCTTAGTTTTGTGAGAAACCTTTGGATGCCAACCAAAGAGGGCCATTCTGGATATTGTAACTTTGGCTTTTTACATACTTCACTGCTTTACACTCTAGGTGTCTAAGATTTTTGGTACCATACCCTTCTACTTATGGAGTGAAATATGATAGAATTTCTCTTTACCCTTCCAACTTTTCTTATTACTTCACTTTATTCCATCAACTTATAGCTTCTCCCCTTACTTCTTTCTTCTGTCCTTTTGCGTTTGCTGCCAACATAAAGCCAGCATGGTTGAGGACCTTTTTGGCCGACAGAACCTGCTCCCAACCTCAACACAAGGATATGTGGGCCTCTATCTTAACTCCAAGGGAGCTCTTTGTTGGCACCTTGCACCGTCAAGCTTATAAGTGCGTAGCTAAAGCCTACTGTCTCGCTTAATTTGCTATGCAGTTTGGGCTTACTCAGGGGATTCCTATGCCTCTCTGCAGCCAAACTAACCCAAACCTTGTAAGCAGAGAGCTGAAAGTTCCAAGAACTAGGCTAGATGAGGCAACCTCCAAGTTCATACAGGACCTGATCGAGTTTCAATTCACTCCCTTCGTTTCACAAAGTACTGCATTAAAAAGGTATCAGAACTGGTGGACAGCCAACATGAAAGTACTCTTGGCCATCTCTCTCTAAGATCTATTGGTAGGGCTGGATATACCCTCTCAAACCAAATCCAAGGATACTGAGATCACTATCACTTTTTCTACTGCTCCTACTATCTTAGCTCCTACTCCTGCTGCCACAGAGACTGCTCTTGCCGCCTCAACCCCTCCTCATAGGGTTACCAGGGCTACTTCGAATAAGGGTATGTATTCTTGCTTTCCCTTTCTGTTTCCTTCTATAATGCCTTGTTCATTTACATATAACTTCTCTTCTTGATGCAGAAGCTCCACAGGAGGCCTCTCCTCAGAGGGCCCAAATCTTATCTACTCTCAGGAGCAAGGAACAACAACAGAAGAAAAGAAAACTTATACTTGGCCCTGAAGAACCTGAGGCTCACCTAGAAGAGAAGGAATCAGAACAGGAAAAACAAACACCATTGAAAAGAAGAAGGAAAATGACAGTTTCTCCTTCTGACCTTATTGGTGATCTTATTCACAAGGCAGCTACTAAGGCAGTGAAAGAAGAACACTCCAAAAAAATTATTGTATTTTAGAGGTTTGAAAAGAGAAGGTAGCAACAAATACTAAAGGATGAAGCTGCTGCTACTAATGCACTACAAAGGGAGGATACATTGAAGAAACAAACTGCTGAGCTCTATGCTCTTCGCAGCTCTCTAATCATTACCATTACAACCTCTTAAGCTGGTAATTTCTCCCTTAATTCCTTTTGATTCCCTCTTCAAGACTTAACAAAAAATTAACATTTTCTTTCTATTTTCTGCTTATGTAACAACATTCATTCCTCCTTTGACATTGGCCTCTTTAATCTCAAAAGGAACAATGAAGGCTCATACTGAAGTGCCAATGAATATAGAGCCCATTCAGATGATGCTTCCACTTCCCAGCTCTATATTCTCCATGCTTTCCTTTTTAAAACAAAGCATCCCACCTTCCTTATGCCCAAGCTTAACACCATATCTGCCCCATCTATCTTTCATATCCTCTCATTTTACTCCTCCTATAGTCTTGGCTACCCCTTTATCACCTGAGAGAATTCCAGTGGTCACTTCATATTTAGTGATAACTGGTACTCGCAAAGAAGACACTGGTGGCTCACCATATTCCTTCCCACCACCCAGCTCTAGTCCTTCTTCTCTTGACTTACTAGTGGCTAGAAAAATAGACACTGCTAGGGATTCCTCCACTCTTTCTCCTATCCTCATGCAGCCATCTTTTCCTTCCACTGGTGATTCCTCTATACTTCCAATGTTAGAGGAAGAGATAGAAATTTTTGAAGCCTGGCTGGCTAGCCTATTTGTCATGTCTTCCTCAGCTCAATCAGCCAGCAGTGAGGCTGAACCATTGGTCCTTGCTGACTCCCTCCTGGAAATCTTTGAGAGTTCCACTACTGTCAGTAGAGTCTCTTTGCTTCCAGTGGACTTAGACATTTGTTTAGAATTACTGACATCATTCTCAAGGATTTCATTCGAAGCCGTGCAAAGACCCATAATTAAGAATGGTTTCCTCCAATGTTGCAAAGCTCTTGAGCACTCCAACATAGCCATCTCAAGCCATTTGACCTAGGCAGCAACCACCATAGATTTTTATATTAATATATGCCATATGGTCAAGGCTGAGGAAGAGAGACTATTGAAGGATAAGGAGTTTGTCTCCCACATACATGCAGAGATATTTGAACTAGAGGGACAATTCTCCGATGTCTCTCAGTTTCAAACTCAACTTTTAGAGAACAAGGCCGATTGGAAGAGGAGCTAGCAGCAGTCAACTCAGTTTTAGATCGAACAGCTAAAAAGCTGCAAATTACTAACAAAGGACTGGCGGATAGAAGGCAGGATATGGCTACAGCCATTCAGTTGTTCTGTAATAACCCAACCCTCGTACATGTTTTCTGGTATACTTTCAGTCCCCTATTCTGTGCATTTATCTGCTTACTGTGAAATTCCATGTGAGATTACATTTAATTGAATGAATCTTGTGATTGTAGATTCATATTTGTCAAGTAAGGGAAATATCTGTTATAATTGTAATGTTCAGGTTAGAAATTGAAAGCCTTAGAGGCTTGATAATCCAAAATTGACTTTATATTTGAGATCAGCATGATTTTTAGATCATAATATGATTTTCTGTAAAAATTTGATTTGGAATGATTAAACTGATTGATTTTTGTCCTTATTCACCTTTTATATATATCTACGTTTGTTTAAACATTTGACTTAGAAGCCATTATACAAATATCTCCTGAGAGAGAGGGGGAGAGTTAGAGAAGAAGAACAAAGAAGAGAGAGGTTCATCAAGGAAGAAGATTAGGAAATTGAGAGGGCTTGTAGAGATTTGAGCCAAGGTATGTGTGAACCACCTTGAATAACCGCTTCTTAAACCCTTTTTAAACTTAGTAAGAATTTCTCTTACCCTCATAGAACCTAAGGTTTGTAATTAAGATCAAGTGTGTGGTAATTGTTCTATTGGAAAGTATTCTTAGCATTTAGTTGTTTAGAAGTAAATTGGGTTATATAAAAGAATTGTCACTTATTCCTTGAATTCTCATGTTGAAATTACATGGTTATATATACATATATATTGTTTGTATGTTTAAGAGAATTGAGTTATGTTTGTGAAATTAAAAAGGATTAACTTAATTGAGCTTGTGACTCATGGTTATTGTGGCATTATACACTTGTGATCCGTGTTACTATGATGTTGAGCCATTGTGTTGCATTAATTTTCCCTATTTTGTGCCTTATTATGTGCCTACCAAGTTGTGGGAATATGTTGCTTTGGATTGCACAAAACAGGGGTAACGACCGCACGTGCGGGGGTCATGGCCGTACGTGCGGGAAAACAGGGGAACTAGAGGCCAAGCTACTGAAATAAAAGCACGTACGAGGAAGGTTACCGCACGTGCGGCCCACCTTCCCGTACGTGCGGGGGGGACTGCCGCACGTGCGGCCCATGCCAAAAAACTTCATCTGCTCCGTTTTACTTGTTTGACCCTCTGGTGTTACTGTAGACACCTCATTTTTGACCGTCCTCAAGACTTGGACGTCACCGCTCGAACACCCGGTGATCATCTTTGTCTGTGTTTGTCTTGAGTTCTCGGAGGTCTCGGCTACGCGCCTTGCCTCAGGATCTCTCGACTTGACTGTTTTGTGTCTGGTTTTACACCAAACACTTGTGTTTTGCCTTGGAGGGGCAGAGAATGGCTTGTGGGCCATCCTCACACTCCACTGGCCATGGCTTGAGGCCACCGGCTGTGTTTTGTTGCCATCGGCCAAATGTTTGGCCGGCCGGCACTATAGATGGTCGATCGATCATCTTTTTTGGTCAAATTGCATTTTTGGCCGGCCGACTACTGTGCATCTGCTTTGCAGATATTTTTATGCTAGCTGGCATACACTTTGCTCCCCTCCATACACGTGTATGGAGGGATCTCCCTCTTGTTAGCTTGCCTTGGAAGCTTTACAAGATTGAGTCTTCTATAAGAGGAGGCCTCTTCTCCCTCTTTTAGGTTAGACAACATTTTCTTGAGAGCTCTGTTTTAGGGTTTGAGTTGTGTATCTATCCTATATCTATACCTCCCTCTCTTTTGTGTTTAGTGTGTGTTTTGTCTTATTTTTGTGCACAAACACCCACCATCACACCTTCATTTAGCTACTGAGGTACTGAGAGGTTGTTCTTGAAGTTTTGGAGCTGGTTTGGACCTAAGGAGGCTGCTGGTCCACCATTTGTGAAGAGGGTCTTCAAGGGTAACCACTTTCTCCTTTTATTCCCCATTTTTGCATAGCTTTTTTGACTACCTTGCAATTGTTTTTAGACTTGGTGTATAACATATAAAAATCTTTTTTTTGCCTACTCTAAATAGTCGTTTAAGAGTGTTTTTTGGTTTGAGGTTGTTTGACCCCTCTTAAGCCTTGTTAGGCTCTATTTTTGTGCATTTTTGGTGAGCTCCGGGACCATTGTGTTTGGGCCTCCTCACCACTAAAATCTTGAGGGATTTCAGTGGTGAGGATGGTGCCTTGAGGTCCTAAGAAGGAAAGGGCCACCCCCTCTCCTTATTGTCCTTGAAAAGGGCCATTTTAGCCTCATTAGTGAGCACCTTGTTTAAGTGTATGTTGGCTATGCCTTAACTATTTTTTATGCTTATCTTGCCATGATATAGCATTGTTGTAAGTTGGTTTAGGTACACCATGCTTGCTTAGCATACATGTCTTGTAATGCCATGAATTGCCTTAACATGCCTTGTGCTTTGAGCCTTGTTTCTAGCATGTTTTTGGCTTAGCTTTGTGAAGCTTTTATGCTTGTTTTGATGTACTTGAGGTCTGTTTTTGGTCGTTTAGGCCATCCATGTTCCGCTTTGTATAGCTACCATGTAATCCCCCTTGTATGCCTTAAGCATTGATCCCTCTAGCATGCCATCCTTGCATCATTTCAGTGGTTTGGAACCACTTGTTATGTTATTTCAGTCCTCATAGCATGCTTGTATGCTTGCATTTGATGCCCCTTTAATATGTTAAAAGGTTGTTGTCTTATGCCCCCTTGTTTAGGCCTTTGTGTGTGCTTGCATGTTTAGGCCACTTAGATGCCATCTAGGTGCACCCTTAGCATTGTTTAGGTCTGCCTTGGACCTGTTTTAAGTCCCCTTAACATGTTGTCGCATGTTTGGCTTATGACATGTTGTTGCATGTTGAAATGGTGTTGCATTTGGCGTGCATTCCCCTCTTTGTTTTGGTTGCTTAACATGCCATATGTTTTGCATGTTTGTATGTTGGCATTGTATCTTGTATGCTCATTTAACTTGCATGCTTGTTATATGCCTTACATGCTTCCCATATGCTCATGTTGCACGCCTAGTTAACATACTTAGGTGGCATTACATTATATGCATCTTTCACCTCTTGATCAAGCCATGATAGAAGTTGAAAGCCCCTTTGTTTGTTTGTATGCATTGCATTCCATTTGAAATCAAATGCATACTTGGCTTCTTGGGCCATCACGCATTGAAATGCGCTATTGGTGGTCCGAGAATCGAGGCCCATCCCCCTTTGAGTCATGAATATGATAAGGAGTGCGGTTGGTGCATACATTGCTTGAAATGCATTGCCATGCTATATTTTGCCCTCTGCTGCTGTCAAAAACAAATTCTGCAGGAAGATCTGGCCGGCTGGCCATCTTCAGTGCCGACCGGCCATCCATAAGTGGCCGATATCTTAATCAGTGGCCGGTGACCATTCTTTCTAGCCGGTGGTGTTCCACAGTGTGCATAGAGCATATCCTGGGACTTGTGCAGTCTTCAGAGGAGGATAACAGTCAAAGCAGAGGTATCTTGTGCATGGCAGTGGCTTTCCGAGCGGAGCCGAGGGCGCATTGCATTGGGCCCTCTTCCTGAGGCTGTTTACTATTTTAATTAGCTTAGTTAATTTGCTTAACTAGTTAATTGTCTGTAATATTTTAATTAGCTTGTAGGTTAATCAATTGTATTATTCTTTCGGTCCCTCTGAGCGAGGGCAAATTTGTAATAAGTGTGGGTGCGTGTGTGCATGTCTTCCAAACCCCACTTCTTTCTTCCTTTTACTTACCTGCTTTTGATGGTTAGTATTAGGGCATACTTACTTTAGCATACCTTATGCTATGCATGCGTGCATCATTCATCAGTATTGCATGCACCGGACTCAGCGCATCATACTAATTGCATAGTATTTCAAATCTAACTTGAATACATGTTATCTGTTGCATTTCATATGCCATCCTTAGAGTAGCCGAGCCTATTCTAGCTGCATTTTGTCTGCGATGCATTAGCCATCTTAACATGAATTAGGATCATGCATATGATTACTAACTAGTTTCTGTTTTGGCTCGGAGTACTAGGTGAGCATTTATGCTTTAGCATCTCGCATTCTAGTTGTGAATGTTAACATGACAACATGCTTACCATGTGGCTATGTGCTTATGTGATATAACTGCCTGAATGCCTCTGGGTGAAGGTTGGATTGTTTGAGTTGGAACAACTCGTTGAAATCCGTGTTTTAGCCTACTTGCGAGTAGCAAACTTCAAACCATTTTCCAAACAAACGGATATGCAATGCTTTGTTCCAAATTAGGCGATCTAGTCTATACTTATTTTGTTGTGCGCATCACATAGTAAGATTAGGCTAATAACCGGAATAAGAACGCGTAATGTTTTCAAAACAAGATATCATGGTTAGTAGAGGCCGATCTTCGGATCGGGCAAGAGGGGGTGCTCATAGCTGACCTTCCCCAATCGTACCCAAGTTCCCGAGCCGAGGCAACTCTGGTAATGACGGACACGTGGCCTTAGGCAAACGAGCCAGGGTTTCCTAAATTTCCCCCATTAAAAAATATTTAGGTGGCGACTCTGTATCTGGCAAAGCAGTCCATGTTTGGCACTTCTTTACAAAAATCTGTTTTCCAAAACGATTTGCCGGATTTCAACTCTTTGGTTCGGATTTAGAACCGTGACAATTTGAGTCCGAACTGTAGTGAACCCAAATGAACGGAATGGGATTTCCCTCCCGGGGCGTTTGGGGACGTCTACAGTTACTAAAATCTGTATTTGATGCCTTTAAAATGTTTGTAAATTCATTGGAAGTAGAATGAATCAGAAAATGATATAAAAGGAAAATGGGCTAATCTGTGAGTTGCATATGTGTGTAGGTCACATTCCGGAAGGAACTGTCGCTCCACCACAGCACTGTGAGTAATAGTACTGTTGTAGTATGTTTTGCTTACCGTTAATAGTTAATATTAACATTCTGTTACCTACAAGTTAACTTTATTGATTCATGGTGAACAAATGAAACATATGTGCATTACGTAACAATGATATCTTTGCGTATCTGGAATCATTCTGTTTTGCCAATGATGGGCCCGAGGCCGTTATGATATGAGTTGTTCTGTCCTGATTAATCGTACTGTAGTGATACATGTGCCTTCTGTTAATAGTTATTATTAATATTCTGTTATATGCAAGATAACTATGTCAACTTGTAATAAACCATAGGGAAATCTATGTGCACTATTGTGTAATGGTATTCTTATGAATCTGGGATTATTCTGTTTTGCTAATACTGGGCCGGAGGCCGTTCTGTATTATCTGTGAGCCAGAGGCGAATCTGTTAATATCTGGGCCAGAGGCCAATCCGCTGATATCTGGGCCAGAGGCGAATCTGTTAATATCTGGGCCAGAGGCCAATCCGCTGATATCTGGGCCAGAGGCCAATCTGTTGATATCTGGGCCTGAGGTTGATCTGTAAGATATGTTGGGCCTGAGGCCGTTCTGTATGATACTAGGCTTGAAGCCTCTCTGTATAAAAACCGGGCCCAAGGACATTCTGAAAACGTTTACAGGATAAGATTAATCATATGACCCCTGCACTTACATACGTTATGAATATTACAATTCAAGTTTATTCATTGAATCCTTAGGTACTATTATTTACTGAGCCCTGCTCACTTTGTATTATGTCTGTCTCTGTAGGTAACCAACCCGGAGGTCAGTCTTAGCTCAGCTTGGGTTGCTTCCCTAGACAACTTCACCATGTCCAAGCGGTTGGTGAAGTCTATGCGTTTTATGGAGTTCCTTTCACAACCCTTAGCTTTGGTCACCAGTATTTTGTCTAATGTGATTAAGCATGCATAATTTTCCCTACCTATATTTTTGCTACACCCCCACGTGCGGGGTTGGGTCTGTATATATATTTATATATGTATGTGTGAATACCTGCTTCTCGTGTGTCTGTTATTATATGTTAGAACTGTTTAATGGTACATTTGCAATCCTGGCATATAGGTGTTAGCTCAATGGATGTTATTTCATGTTGTTAATTGCTTCCGTTCAAGCCCCATACGTTATACATATCGAATCTTATGTCCGTTTCCGAATTAGTCATGCCCAAACTTTTAGGGGCAAGTTTGGGGCGTGACATGTTCCCAACCCTTAGAAGTAGAGAATCAATTGTAAGGGAACAACTGAAACACTGTACTGATTTCTGGGCCAATTTATGGCTACATATACTTAATTCTTTATGAAATGAAAACCTTTTATTATCTATGTGAGTGTATCATGCTCTATCATTCTATTATTTAACACTTTCTACACTCTTTGTGTTTCCCACACAGTTGGAAAATAAGGCTTCAAGTACCGCCAGTAATTCTCTTGGGATGCACATAACCATTTAGGTTTCTTAGATAGTAGGCTCCCCCAGGCAAGACTCTATAAACCTGATATGATCCTTCCTAATTAGTTAACCATTTGCCAAATTTATAGCTCTTAATACTTATTGGAAGTATTGTCTTCCATACCAAGTCACCTTCATCAAAGCTAATGTGCTTAACTTTCTTATTATAGCTCTTGGCTGCCTTCTTTTTTTGAAAAAGAATTATATTTAACGCCAATATTCTAGCTTAATCTATATTCTTTACTTCTAAGAAAATACTTTGATAGTACTGTTCAGAAGTTAATTGATCTTGGCATTTTACCCTTAAGGACTTAATATTAATTTCTACAGGCTATACTGCATCATGCTCATATACTAAAGTATAAAGAGTGATCCCTATACTTGACCTTGGAGAAGTCCTGTAAGCCCACAATACATCTAATAACAAATTGTGTCAATCCCTAGGATTATCTTCCACAACTCTTTGTATTCCTTTTTTCAAGGACTTGTTAGATGATTCTGCTTGACCATTTGCTTGTGCATAATAGGAAGTGGAATTAATAAGACTAATTCCAAATTCTGCTGCGAAAGACTTCACCATCTTTCCATCAAACACAGTCCAATTGTCTACAGTTATGGTATGAGGGATGCCAAACCTATGCATTAATTCTCTGATAAATCCAATAACCTTAGTCTGATCCACAACCTTATAAGGCTTAGCTTTGACCCATTTAGTGAAATAATCTGTGGCCACTAAAATAAAACAATGATGTTTCGAAGACGGTGGATATATTTTTCCTATCATATCCATTGCCAATCCTCTAAATGGCCATGGTTTCACTACTGTATGCAAATCAGTTATTGGCACATGTCTTATCATGCCATACTTTTGGCATGCTTGACATCCTTTTGCATACTCTATACAATCTTTTAGGATGGTTGGCCAATAGTAAGAATGCCTTTGAAGCAACCATCTCATATTTACACTAGACTGATGGGCACCACAAATACCTTCAAGCACCTCAGCCATAGCAGTCAGTGCTTCTTTTGGCCCTAAGCATTCCAACAACAATCCATCTGTTCCCATTTTGTAAAGAGCACTGTCATACACTATATATTGCATAGACTGTAATTTAATTTTTTTTGCTGGCCTTCGAAGAAGGGCCAGTTAAATATTAAATGATTGGATGTCTCCAATCATGCTCTTCTAAGTTATTCTAGTTAACTTCTACCATGATACCCCTTTTAGCCAAAGGCAATATTAACTTCTGATATGTTGTCTGACTTATGTCCACTTGGGTATTTCCCTTTCTTTTGAAATTTGAGGCCTTTTGAGCTATATCATTGGCCTTATGATTCATGAATCTTGGGATATAAGTCACATTGGCTATCTGAAACCGAGAAAGCAAATGTAGTGCAACAACATAATATGGTAACATGCTTTCACTTTGACATTTGAAGATTCATTTTACTTGATTGATTATCAATTGGGAATCCCCAATAACTGCATGAGCCTGTAATCCAATGAGTATCTCAAGTCCCATTATTAAAGCTTCATATTCAGCTTCATTATTGGAACAAGTAGTTTCATCAACTTGGAAACCATGTGTGGTTTCTACCCTTTGTAGTGACTTAATGATAATACCAATTCCAACCAGACCATTGGCTTTTGATCTATCGAACCACATTTGCCATGGCTCAATATTAACTAAACCAAGATCCATTATTTCTTGGCTCTCTTTTTGACATGGATGATCTGCCAAAAAGTTAGCCAAAATCTGCCCTTTTACTGCCTTTTGGGGGACATATTCTAGATGAAACTCTGAAAGAGCTAATATCCATTTGCCAATTCTTCTTCTCAGCATAGGTCTAGATAACATGTACTTAATTAAGTCTATGGTTGCAATTACCAAGACAACAGTAGGCAAAAGATAATACCTTAATTTCATTGCTGCAAAGTACAATTGAAAGCACAACTTTTCTAAAGCTGAGTATTTACATTCACAAGAATTTAAAAACCTACTAAGGTAATAAACTGCTTGCTCCTTACCTTCTTCATTGTCTTAAGCTAGGAAAACTCCTAATGAATCTTCTGTTGTAGCAATGTATAAATTCAAGGGCTTATCTCTCCTTGGTGGCATCAACACTAGAGGCTTGGGCAAGTAGGCTTTAATTCTTTCAAAAGCCGCTTGATACTCTGCGGTCCACACAAACTCTTCTTCACTTTTTAGCTTTAACAAAGAAGAAAATACTTTAGTTTTTCCTGTAGTATTAGAAATAAATCTTCGAAGAAAATTAACTTGACCAAGGAACTTCTGTAATTCTTTCTTACTTGATGGAGGTTTGGCCTCAATGATGGCTTTGGCTTTATTTCGATTAATCTAGATTCCCTTCTTGTGCACTACATACGCCAAGAAGTTTCCAGCTGATACACCAAAAGCACATTTGAGAGGATTAAGCTTCAACTTGAACTTTCTCATTCTTTCGAAAGCTGCTACCAAGTGAACCAAGTGTTCCTCCATAGATTGAGACTTTACAACAATATCATCAATGCAACACTCTAGGTATCCTCTAATAAGATCATGGAAGGTAGTATTCATTGCTCTCTGATATGTTGCCCCAGCATTCTTTAAACAAAATGGCATTTTCACTCATTCGAAGGTGCCAATATTTCCAAGACACCTAAATGTTGTCTTGTGGACATCCTCCTCTGTAATGCAGATCTGGTTGTAACTAGAATGTCCATCCATCATAGACAAAATCATGTGCCCTGCTGAACTGTCCACCAATAGATTAACTATAGGCATGGGGTATTCATCTTTTGGAGTTGCCAAAGTCAGATTTCTAGAATCGATGCATACCCTCATCTTGCTATTCTTTTTAACCACAGGCACAATGTTAGATAACCATTCAACATACCTGGTTGTTCTAATGAAGCCTGCTTCAAGGAGCCTAAAAATCTCCTCATTCACTTTCTAAACCACTTCAGGGCTCATCCATCTTGGTTTCTGCTTGTGTGGCATGAAGTTAGGCTTCATAGGGAGCCTATGTTCCACTAATGACCTGTCTAATCCAGGCAGCTCATTATAAGACCAAGCAAAGCAATCCTTATATTGTTTTAATACAACCAATAACTGGTCCTTGTCATTAAGATCTAACCAAGCACTGATATAGGTTAGTTGTTGTGCTAAACGGTCACTTAGGTTAACTTCTTCCAAGGGGCCTTGTGCTTGGGTATTCACTGATGCTTCCCCCTTATATTCCTTTGCCTTCGAATTAACCTTTTTGTCTAACCCTACCTCTATCCTTTCAAGTTCTACCTCTTTGTTTTCTTCTTCGTAGACAAAATCTGTCTACAAGGCTTCTTTTTCTTGTATCTCTTGGACTTTTGTTTCAATATCCAATGCACAGTACTTACCCAGAGCCAAAAATCTGGCCTTTTGTTACCCCTGATTATAGCCAATCACCATGGCTTCTCTCTTTTGTTCCTGCACCTTCTGGACTATTGATTTTAAGTCCAATACTGAAAACTCGATTAAAGCCAAAGATCTGGCTTTTTGGTCTTGATATTCTTACCTACAACTAGGCATCATTGTCATCTTTGGTGATGAATTCTTCATCAGCACTCTCATGCACTAAGTGCATCAGGTGTGCTACTTCCTCATTAGCTGTCATTTCGGCTGTTCCATTAGGCTTCCTCAGCACATTGAGTGGTGTCACTCCTTCAGTGTATAACTTGGCCTCTGCAAAATCAACACAAGTAAAAAAAGGTTAGGGGTCTACATTGGTCTCCTCTGTCTCTCCATTGCATAGTGCTATTATCATTTTTTGATGTAGAGAGAAAGGCACACATTTATTGGTGTGGATCTAATCCCTGCTAAGCCAAACATTATACTTAGCATTATTGTCTATAACAAGGAATGTTGTCATGTAATCTTTAGTTCCCACACTCAGGTTGATAGGCAGAATGCCCTGAGCCATCTGCTTATCCCCAGCAAAATCAGCAATGGTTGTGCTGATTGGGATTAATCTGGGGTTTCTTTTTCCCAATTTCTTTAAGGAGGACTTCAGAAACAGGTTCACTACCACTCCATTGTCCACTAACACCCTATTCATTTGTATCCCATCGAAGTAAGCCTTGATATACAGGGACTTAACGTGCTAAGTCATGGATGTTGTAGGGTACTTGAAGTGATATGAGAGGTTAATACTCACCTCCTCACTTTCTTCTTTAGTTTCCATTGGTGTGGCCACTTCAGACTCATCTTGAATCATGCTGGCCTGTGAATTTTCACTAGAAACTAGAATAGGGTCATCTTTCTAACCTTCTTGGTTTCCCTCTTCAGCCTAGAACTCCTGTGGCAGTACATATACCATATTTACTGGCACTGGAGGAAATTAGTCAAACTAAACTACTGACTGTACTTGTTTCCTTTCCAAACTAGCTTGTTCTGTTATTTCGGAAGAATCTTCCATGCTGCATTCCGGTACCTCTGTGCTAGCAGGTTCCTTCGAAGCAGCCTATTGGTGATCTACCTTCATTTTGTTCAGCCATGAAGGCCTCAAACATTTTATCTTCAACTAATGTTTTCTTTTGGCCTAACTCAATCCCTTCATCCGTTTCATCATCACTTTCCATTAAAGCCTTCTCAAGGCCTGCTAAACTGGATTTTTCTTTGGCTCTCAGTTCAGTATGAACTTTAGCCAACTGCTCCATGCTAGCACTCTTCTTGATCTTGGGAGCAAACTTCGAACCTATCCTCCTATCTGTCTGGTCTTTTGCTTGTGCTATAGAAGTGCTCTCTCCACTTTCTTTCAGATCCCTCTGGTAGTGGGTGTATCTTCGTTAGATCTTCCTCCTTTAAGACCTAGAAATCATAGGAACCATATCTGGCTTCCTTATTTTTGGGTTCTTTAATAACCAATTGTTTGGAGCCACCAATGGAGGTTTGATCATTCTTCCCTGGTCTCCAAAAACTTTTCTTTGAGTAGGCATTTCCTTATGTTTGTTCTGCATGACAAACTAATCTGGAACTCCTAGGACCCATGAGCCCACTGGTCTGGCTGCTGGATCTACTGCCCCACTCTTTGAAGCAGTCTTCGAAATAGTCCTTAGGCGTCAATTATCAGTTCTGGTCCCATACTTTGCACTGAATCCATGCTTCTGTTCAGGTTGTTTGTCTACCCTATAATAATTAGTGGCCTAGTTTCATACAAAGGCCTCTTTCCTGTTGATTGCATTATGGTGTCTGGTAGGGCTACCAAGGATGAATGTTATCTAGAGCTAGTTGGGTATAGCCTCTTGTTATAGGTGCTGGCTATTCGGTCCCTTTGCACCTCTTGTAATACTGTTTCCCATCAATTGGGAGCCCTTTCAGCCACTTGTAACATATCATGCACTTGGGACACATCCTTTGCACTACAGCACCTTTGAGAGAGTCGTCATCCAACATCTCTTCACTAGAGCCTTCTTTTAGGCCTGTAGAGCTTTGTCTATCAGCTGGTGAACTTCTTGCATTCTTCTTGAAAGTAGTCTGGCTAGCCACATGCATCTGCACAGTGACCTCCTCCAATTCTTTTAAGGATAGATTTTGGAAATCTGACATGCCAACATTAGCTACAGCCTCCCCAATCTATGGAAACAGGTTGGTGTCAATTCCCATAACTTTCTCAGACTTTGTTGAAAACTTTAGCCTTTCCTTCCGAATCTGTTCTTGGATCTTGTCTCAGAAAACAACACAGTTTTTTAGTTGAATGAGACCAAGAATTGTGCCATTTACAATAGAGCTTTCCTTTAAGTTCTTCAAGGGTGGGGATCTTGGCTCCCTTTGGTAACTTTAGGAAATTTGCTACAAGCAAATGATCAAAAATGTCATCTGCTTTTGTTAAGTCAAAAGAATACTTCCTATGTAGGTCTTTTTTTTAAACTGCTAATCTATTGTATGTCTTTCTAAATTAATGCCTCACACGTCATAGCTTCTTTTTCTACGATCTTTGATGCATCAATTTCATAATTAGGGTCCCTATAGTAGGTCTCATATGATGCATTACTTCGATCTTGTTCTTTCTCGAGTAAATTTTTATATTTAGATACCTTATAGGTTAACTCTACTAAGTCTCGAAACTCAGTTGAATCAAACTTTTTTCGAAGCCTAAATTCCAAGCAATTTTGAGCTAATCTTACAAATTCAAGCTTTGGTAGCATGACCCTGCATTTGTTTCGTGCCTTTTAAATCGGGCAATAAACTGAGCAGCCTTCTCATCAGGCCTTTGGCTCAATCTTGCCAAGTCTGCCATGGAAACTTCAGGTTCTGTTTGGAAAAATTGGGCATAAAAAACTTCCTCCATTTGCTGCCAAGTTTGGATAGAGCTAGGTGTAAGGTTTATGTACCATACGAAGGCTGCACCAGTTAAAGAGATTGGAAAGAGTCTTAGTTTCATGTAATCTCTATTGGCGAACTCATCACACTAGCCTATAAACCTAGCAATGTGTTCCACCGTTGACTGGTTTCATTCCCGTAAAAGAGGGCAAAGTCTGGTATTCTAAACCCCCTAGGATACTCATGTACCCTATCCACCCACTCTGGGTAAGGTTTTTTGTATATTGGTGTCTGGACCCCTCAAGCATAGGTCTACACATTTCTCTAACTATATCAGCAATTTGGTCCCTTGGAACTATATTTTGTGCTGGTTGAACCACTACTGGAGGAACCAACACAGGGTTTGGAGGAACTCCATGTGCTTGAGGGCCTCTTGGTCCATATAGGGGTACGTTCAAGGTTAGTTGTCCTTGTTGCATTGGTTATTGTTGGAGATATGGCTGACCTCTTGGAATCTGTCCTGAAAAGACCCTACGAAGGTACTATAGAAGGAGGAACAGGTGTTGTTTCTCTTCCAACCATAGGAAATCATTTTAACCCCTCGGGTGCAAATTCAAATACAGGATTAGTGAAACCATGTGTGCCAGGTATGGCTTCGAACATAGGATTTGGAAACATCCTCATACCATTCCCTTGTGTTGTCCCAGATCTACCAATTTATATGGTTTCACTGGTGGGCAATGGTACATTTTGATTTGCTAGTGGTCTCGAAAGGGCTTCATACCATGACTGAGGCACATGTGACATTCTATCATGGTTTTGATTACCAGTCTGACCATTGGTTTGTTCGTTATTTTGCATAGGCTATTTATCTTGAGCCAATCTATGTTGAAGGAAATTCATGTTTTCTTCCGCCTATCGTACGATCATTGGTTGATAAGAGTTTACTTGATCTAAAAAGGATGTTGCCCATCTTTCCATTGTATACATTAATTGTTGCCCCATAGCATCTACTAGACCTCCCCATGGATTTGTTAGGTGGATAGAAGGGACATTTGAAGGTCCAGTCTCATGGCCCTGTCCAGTGTGTTGGACATGCGCTGTATATTCTGAAGTGCTGGTCTGTTCGACTATTTGTGGAAGATCTAATAAGACAGGTGCATCCAATACATTCTCCTCTAGGTTAGGTATTTCTACCTCTCCTTCCACACCCTCTTCCAGGCGTTCATTTTCTCCTCTTACTTTACGTCTAGCCATTTTTAATAGTCCTACCGGGCATGCCAAAAAATATATGTTGGCTTTTTTGGCTTTCAAATGTTAATTGTGTAATTTTAAGAGTGCTAGTAAGGATCAATAAGTCGTTACAGAATTTATAATTGTCAACTAATTATCAGACGATTGTGTTGAAATTCTTTTAGCCTCAATGAAGAGGACTTTTACTAGTGGCTTGTTTTAGGAGAATTTATAAGAAATAACAAGTACTGAACAATTCAAAAACTGAATTTCATTGATTAAATAGGAACTTACAATAAAATGACCCAGCCTTGAGAAGGTTTACAGCAATAACTACTTGAAACTACTCCTAGGAAATGAAGTGCAGTATAGGAATTGAAGTGCTGAAAATGTAAAGAACTGGAAATGTAAAAACTGGAAGGAAATACGAAGTAAATAAACTGGTTTCTGGATCTGAGTCTGGGTCCTTCAATTTGGGGCCTTCCCTGCTATTTATACTCTCCAAGGGTAACCGTCGAAGTGTGTAACATCCTGTATTTTGAGGTATTAATATTTAGTGCGTGGTATTGGTGGTTTGTTATAATAATTTAGTGGTGAGATTTTTAGATAGAAATCTAAAAATAAAATTATTTATTGTGTTTATCTTATCTCTTTTATATCAGTCATATTGTTATTTATTCTCATTTAATAATAAATCATTTTTCCTACCATTCCCCACCCCATCACGTGGAAAAGGAAATAATAATAATAATAATAATAATAATAATAATAATAATAATAATAATAAAACAACAACAACAACAAAACAACAAATCGTGGGCAACCCACAGTTTCTTGACTTGCCACACTAAACCCATCGTTCCATCTTTCATCTTTTTATTTACTTTAATTTTTTAATCTTCTCTCTCTCTTTTATTTCCTCTATAAACGAACAGAGTGAGGGGGCTCCTCACATTCCCTTCTTTTTCTTCATCCATTCTCTGCATCTGCTCTCCTCTTCTCGTAAATTGTGTAGAATATAAATATTAAGATTAGATATGGGAGTATTCGGAGTGAAAATGAGTATTTTATAAAATAAATAAATAAATTGAGAGTTGTAGATTTTATTAAATTATACATACTTTATGTCTTAGAAGTTTGATCAAAGCTATTTTGGGAGATCCATGGAGCAATTTCAGATTTATGGTGATGGAATTAATTATTTTGAGGTAAATTTGGATTATATACAATATGCTCTATTTAAATCTCTTTGCAAAGAGTTCTCTATTTTTAATTATCCTCAATTTGTAATCCACTTGATTGTTGTGGTTATTAATAGATTTTGTAAAATCATTTGTTGTCGAATCGTTAATATTCAGATCATTTAGTAAAATTCCCTATAAATATTTATGTGTTAAAATAGTGATTTGTTTGACTGAATGACATGGAAATACTCCGTACATGGATTGAGTGAATCATATTAATTGTTTACACCAATATGCCCGAATAAGTGTGGAGCTTGGGTGAGGTGGGTGAATAATTGAATTTATTCACTAGTCATGTACTGAATAGGACCGGGTATTTGGTCCTAGATAAATTATGGTTGATTTGTTGTGTAATTTGGTAAATTGCTTGATTATCGTATCGTTGATTGAATGTCATAAATTGTTGGATTCCTGTTAATTTATTCTGTATCCGAACCTTGTATTCCTGTCGTATTGTATACTTCCCGAATTAATTTATTTTTCAGGTGCGGAGCAGATTTTAGCGGAGATCAAAATTGAAATTAGAAAGATTTATTAATATAGAGATTTGGGACCCACCACTGTAATTATTAAATTTGGAGATAGTTGTAATATTGTTTATTTCGGAGATAAATGTACTATAGAATATTTTGGAGAATACGGTACAATTTGGAGACAATTTTGTAGTTATTATTTTTTGGAGCAAAACTTGTATATATATATATATATATTTAGGCTATTTTAGTGTATTCAACGACCCGGGAGTGGGGCGTCACAAAGTGGGCTTCCAACCATCGAAATGTCCTTTCATTATTGCTGATCATGCTCTCTCACAGTCAATCCCACTACGTCATTCTTGCAGTTAAGCTTCCCTCTTGGATTTTGAATTTGAATTCGTGAGTAATCGTTGGGCCACGTCATCTTGCGCCTTCTAGCTTTTCCAATGTTGCGCAGATCCATTATAACCAATACGACCTGCCACGTGTTTGTCTTTGACTGGGTACTTGTATTAACTCCCCGAATTGCCCTTCATGTACCACATGTCAAGCTGCGATTAGCTTTTACAACACATGTAGCCAACAACTATATATACACTACTAGAAAAAATGGTATATGACACGGAACCTTTTGCGACGGTATAATTTTCCATCGCAAAAAGTAACTTTTTGCAACGGTTAATATCCCGTTGCTAATGGTTGCTTTTTTCGACGACAATTACTGTCTCAAAAAGAGGAAAGGGTATATTGGATAGCTTTTGCAACGACAAGCCATTAGCCATCGCGGAAGGGACAACTTTTCTTCTCGTCGCAAATAGTTTTTTTTTTTTTTTGGCCATGGCCTTTGTCGTGCTGTCACTAATAGATACCAAAAAAAAAGGGGCTCCTTCTTAATTGGCAAATATGCACTTTCAATAACTAAAAGATATTTAGTCGATAATAAAACTCAAATCTTTTGGTAGGAAGACAAAATATTACTACCCAATTTGAGTTTAGGTTTAATTTCATTATATATATTTTTATTTATCTGTATCTCAGCCCAGATACATACACCAAGCACCGAACAAAGAAAAAAAGTCGCTTGCTCTCTCTCTCTCTCTCTCTCTCACCATTGCTCACAATGTATTCTCTGTTTCTCTCTTTGCTCTCTGTCTATTTCTCTTTCTCTTTGACATTCACATAAGCACAAACCCTAGGTCACCATTCAAAATACCACCACCAAAAATGTCTCACGCCATGGTCGTGTCGCTCTGTTTTCCCACTGTAAGGTCGGTGGCGAACCGGTCAAAGCAGAGAGCAAACACAAAGAAGGCGCTAACATGAAACGAAATAGGAGCAGCAGCGGAGTAGCAATGGGTTTGGTAGAGAGAGGAAGGATGTTCGGTGGTAATGTGTGGAACCACCTACACTCTACCATTGTTAATCCTCTCAATCTCAGACCTCTTGCATCAGATAAACATGCTCTCTCTCTCTCTCTCTCGTTTTCCCAATTTCAAACCCTAACTATAATTTTCAACTTCTCAGATCTTTGCCCCTTCATTTTCCAACCTTACCATCTTGTTTTTAAAAAAACATTTCAATTTTTAAGTGGTATTGGTGGCATGGTGTTCCTATTCTCTCTCTCTCTCTCTCTCTCTCTCTCTCTCTCCATATATAATGTGTGCTTGTGTGTTTGGTCTATCTTTACCAGGTACATATATAGTGTGTGCTTGTGTGTTTGGTCTCTCCTTACCAGGTATTGATGAACTCTACATCTATATATATATATACACACACGCAATAGATTGTTTGTATGTATCAATTATAGTAGTCATATGGTCTCTCCTTATTATCTGGCATGCCTGTAAGGTGTTTGTTTTTTGGTCTATGTTAAAATGTTTAGAGGAAAGAAAGAAATAAAACCGCATTGAATATCTAATTTACGTTCTCTCTCTCTCTCTCTCTCTCTCTCTCTCTCTCTCTCTCTCTTAAGTTTTAATTGATTTCTTTCTTTTGAGCTGAAGTTGTTGCTATGGTTGTGTGTCTTTGTATTTTTTTTCTTTTGAAATTGTAGAGTTGATTTGGAATTCCCAAAAGTTGAGGTTCAATTTCAAGACCTGTGTTGATGCTTTTGTCCTTGTTGGAAGCAAAGCACTACCCACTATTCCCAATTTTATTTTTAACATGACTGAGGTAAGAATTTTTTTTTTCCTTTTGTCCTTAACTATTTTCCAGCTATAGTCTCATTCTGTAGTATGAAATTCTTATCATGTTTCTATTCCTAAAAAATTGGAACAGATCTTTTTGGGCATTTGAGGATTTTTCCAGGAAGAAGAAAGAATTTTTGTTCTAATGTTGTTTTGGGGAGGTTATGTCAGCTTGGAAAAAAGAATTTTTGTCAAGGTGTTGTCTAGGCAGAAGAAAGAAGTCTGATGTTGTCTGATGTTGATTTCCAGGCAGAAGAAAAAAATTCTTCTCGTGTTGTTTATAAGAGGGCAAAAAAATAAGTTGATTTTTCAACCAAACAAAATTTCTAATGTTGATTTGTTTGGTGGAAATTCTTGTTTGGTGGAAATTTTGATTGTATTTTGTCCCATAAAATAGAAGTCACACTGTAACAAAAGGGAATTCCATTGTAACAACTTGTTGAGCCATCTCTCTCTCTCTCTCTCTCTCTCTCTCTCTCTCTCTCTCTCTCTCTCTCTCTATACATACATATATATAAATTTTCTCTCTCTTTCTATGGGTTAATGGTGAGAGCTTCAGAAGTTTGTTAATGGAGGTTGTGGGTTATGGCTATGTGGACCCTAGTAAGTATATGTTATGATTAATTTTGCTGTTTTGGCTCATGTCTTATGTGTCTATTACTAGCAACTCTTGGCCATAATTCCCTTAAAAGACTTAGCTAGTCAAGGATTTTTGAACATTTTCTTTCCTTGTCTATGTGGATCATGGATAATTATGCGATTCCTGTAATTGGTTTTTCATTCAGGATTGCGTCTCCTTTTTTTCTTTTCTTTTTCTTGTTGGCCGTGTGGTGGTCTCCAAAATTTCTTTAGAGCTATAGGCATCTTATGCTTCAACATGTGTTAAACCTTTCAGTATTACCACTTGGCCTCTTGAATTGTGCTACTGCTTACTGCTTACTACTTAATGCTTTTTTTTGGGGTTCTGCTCACATAGAAACAGACATCATTCAAGAATTATGATGCCCTATCTTAAATTCTTAAAGCACAGTCTCTCACTCTTGCTGCTTTTCAGACTTCTCCTCCTCTATCTAGTCTACCTAGTCTGCCTCCAGCACAGTCTTTTATTCATGTTTAGTCCATTTTTATAGATTTACCACCTCTTCCTTCCTCCTCCAACATACATCCCATGATCACTCGTTCAAAAGTTCATGGTCTTGTGGCCAGCACATCCTCATCCTTTGTTGATATTGAGCCTTCTACTTACTCAACAGGTCCTTGTTCTTCATTATGCGATGCATATGTTTTGTTTGGCCTTCTAAAGTTCATGTCTTATTCAACCAAGCCATGGCTACCAACATCAATGGTTCTATCAGTAGTTGAGCCATTACCAATGTAATTTGCATGAACAAATCTTGTAATGTTTAAAAAGGAAATCACACTCCCTTCAAAAAAAAGTGGTAACACAAGTATTAAAATTGATTTTGTGACTGTCAGTTTTTCTTAATAATTGATATTTCTTAACATAAGGAAATCACAGACGTGTCCCCATACCTATACCCAAAAATGTTATTTGGAGTTTTGTTGTACACACTTATTTTCCTACTAGGCTTTGTTAGGGGACTCTATACAAGGCCTTTGTGTCATCAATGTCAATTAATGTCAGGGTTTTTTTTATTTTCTTTGCTTTCTGATTTTTTTATTTTGTTTTCCTTAGTTTGTAAATTCTTTTTGTTTTTTTGGTCATGAGTTTGACAATTAACAAATAATTTGACTCATTTTAGTAACCACTGGTATTAGTGCAAACATGCAAAGGATATGTATGTGGTTGCAATGAAAATATCAAATGGTGAAAAAAGATTAGAAGTTTTTCTGATGGCATAAACATAAACACTCTCTATAATTTGACGATTATAGGAATATTGATTAAGCATATGTTCTTTAAATCATAACTCGTTTAATTTGCATGCATCATTATACCAAACACGTGAATGATAGGACCCCACCGTAGGGGGTGCCAGTTTCCTGATGGAAATGGTTGTATATTATGTTATATTGTCTGATTTTTACTTGCTTGTGAGAGACAGACATCAGATCCAAAGTTAGATTTCTTATAAATTAAGGCTGAAGTTGGAGAACTGCATTTTTACTCCCATTCTTTTTAGCTAGACCCACAGCCAAGTTGCATTTTTCAGCTTTCAAAATCCTTTATCTGTCATTACAAAATATAGGATATTAGATTTGGTTGTTATGCTCTCCACTCTTTAGTTAGGGATTCTTTGGAGTTCCCACATAGTCCACACAAGCAGTTGTGCATCCTAAATGGTTAATAGTTTATCTGATAATGAGCCATACAAGAAATCATTAATTAGCTGAATTTGTTGGTTGATAGGACTTCTATTCTTTTAATAACAATTAGCTTAGTGCCTACTCTTGTTTTAACATACATTTGCAAGTATTTCAGACTTGGAACTTTCTCCTAGTACCACACTGATGCTTCACATTTTGAGAGACCAATATCCACAGCAAAAACAACCATAATGCAGGGTCTGCTATTCCAGCCTTTAGGTGTGCTCGCGGATCGGTTTTGTGCAGTTTGCGGTTTGGTTTTGACCCACCCGCATCTATGCGGTTTGGAAAAAAATCAACCCGCAACCGCCCGCAGTACGGTTTGCGGTTTGTGCAGATAGGGTTTGCAGATGTACAGGCGGTTGCGGGCGGTTTGCGGTCGATTTGCGGTTTGCACTTTTTTCTTTAAAAATTAATTTTTGAGTTTTTTTTTTCCCATCGAATTTAGACATCAGATTCATTTTATATATTTCTGATCATTTGACAACAGTTTTCTGATGAGTTTACAAATAAAAATTGAATATCAATGCATTAAATGAAAGTACCCAAAACAAAGAGACTCTACACTAGCATTTTTTCCATGAAAAAAATGTATATCAATGCATTAAAGGTTGTACTCAATTAGAATTGTCAGTTTAGTAATCAATAATCAAACTAGAAACTCCATCAACCACCAGAAGGAAAATTTTATTAGGAAAAAGTGGATGAGTCACCAATGAAAATCATATAAGAAACCAAGTTTAGGACTTGATAATTCTACGGCATTAAGAAAGTTGAGAAATACTTAAAAATAAGGATCCTAGTGTCATAGAGAACATAATGGTGCTCCTGTTATAGTTACAAAGTTGGTATATAAAAAAATAATAATAATAATAATAATTAAAATACGGGCGGTTTTTGCAGGTTGCGGGTTTAACCCGCGACCCGCCCGTAACTCGCAAATTTGTCATATTTGAAACCACATCCACCTACATTATGTTTGCAAAACCGCCCATTTATATGCGAGTTGGGCGGTTTAAGCGGTTCGGATAAACCGTTGCCCACCCCTACTAGCCTTGCATTGCTATCAAGTGTTTGTTGCACTTTTATACAACATTGGGAACATACACTATGTTTGTTAATAGGTTGATGTTTTTCCTCCTTACTAGACAACTCTGTCAATATCATAGATCTGTCTCATCATAGGTGTTCATAGCTTTTCTGATTGCCCTAGCCCATGTTTTTAATCTGTTCCTCTTGTCATGGTTTCCTTTCAGCATTGCCAACTTGAATGAAGTTTCTATACTTTTTGTTCTACCTCCTTAACAATAATATTCTGATTTTTTTTTTCTATAACTCGATATCCGGCCCATTGGACCGAATTCTTATAGCGTCGTATTTGCAACTAAAACCAGGAAATTCATGCAATTCTTTACTACTGTATTTTTCTCTTTTGCATATTTATGGCCTAATAGTTGAATGAATGACATTATTGGCAGAGAAAGCTTTTCTAAAGTTAGTGTCGTGTAATGTTCATTTTCTCATTGCTGCGACGGCTGCAGTAGTATATCAATTAAACTTCCATACAACAAATACCAGATGGAGCACTAATTTTGGGCTAACTTAAATATCTTATTATTGTGTTTTCTCTATTACAAGTTCAGGGCAGTTCTGAAGTTGGTTCCCAATACAGTTCTGCAATGGCACCTCAAGGTCCTTATGACATGCAATGGACTCGTGTACAGAGACAAGCACTCAATGGACACCAGAATAACATGAATTCAAAATTATATTTTGCGGTAAGGTCTCAAAATAGCATTTTCTAAGTTATTAGCATTGACTTGGGAACAATCCTGCTAGTGAAACTGTCACAAAAATTATTGATTAGCCGTCGCTACAAGAAAGCGACGGTTTGTAACCGTCGCAAATACTTTTTGTCACGCCCCCTTCCGCCACCCCCCATTTCCCGTCGCTATTCCGTCGCAAAAAGGTTTTTGCAACAATATGCGAACCTTTCGTCAAGTGTTCCTCATGTAAATGGGTGTAAATTTAAAATATTAATTTATATATATATATACGAATCTTTCATTAAGTGTTGGTTACAAAAATGGATCAAAAATTACAAGTGTCATGCACATGACTTCTGGAATATTGTAAAATGACTGTATTATTCTGTTCTCCCCGTTGTTTTCTCTTTCTCCTTTTTTTTCCCTTTCTCCTATCCACTTCAGGAACCATGGTTTTCTCCACTACAAGGGTAGTATGATAATTTTCTTTATCAAAAAAAAAGTTTTCAAATACTCAAAATATATATATATATAGAATAATATTATATGTATCAATTAACATACTAACTAGTGTATCAATTGATGATGTAGCATAAGTTAAGAGGTTTTTGATATTTGTAATTTACTTAATGAGTGAGGTCAATAATAATATCATAACTAGTGTTGGCACACTAATTAATATACTAATTTGTGCATATAACACCACCGATATATATATTTTAGTAATCACAAAACATTGGTACCTTATAGTAATTCTAATTATATTTTTCATTTTTCACTAGTTCAAATATAAAAAGAAGGATAAATTACAAATACACCTTTTGAAATTTAATTAAAATACGAATCCCCTCCTGTGGTTTTAAAAATTACATTCCACCCCCTGAGATTTCTAATTTCATAACAAATCGCCATTTTATTAATTTATCATCAAGTCAATTAACAGTTTTTAATAATGTTAAAAATATGTTTCAATTAATAACTTAAGTAATTTTGTTATTATATAGGAGAGCAATTATGAATTTGTTTTTTTAGTTAATTCTGTTAAATAAAAAATTTTAACAAAGGGATATTTGTAATTTTTCAAACCACAAGGTGCAATCTGTATTTTGAGCAAACCTCAAGGGGTGTGTTTGTAATTTACCCTAAAAAGAAAGTATATTTTTTATTTTGTCTAATTCATATTTTATCTATGTGCTCCAATGTTACTATTTATTTTACATATCTATACACACAAACTATTTTAAGAATCAACCAAGACTCTTCATATGTAACTAATCTTGAATAATTATGTTAAAATAGCTATTATTAGCAGTGCTCGCGGATTGATTTTTGACGATTTGATTTGGATTTAACCCGCCTGCATGTCTGCAATTTGGGAAAAATTAAACCTGCAACCGCCCATAGTGCGGATTGCGATTTGTGCAGATAAAATTTGTTGATGGACGAGTGATTGCGGGCGGTTTGCAGATTAGGCTTTTCCTTTAAAATTTTATTTTTGGTCCTTTTTTTCTTCATTTTTTAAATATTCTTTTTGAGCCTTTTCCTCCGATTTTTAAAATATTATTTTGGGCCATAGAATCGCATATTTCTTATCATGAAATTATTATTTTCCAAATGATTTATTCCAAATAAATTACAACCTATCTATTCAATTTACTTCCAGAAGGAAATAGACCATAAGCAGAGGCCATGACTAGTCAATTGACTCACATTCACTTAGCAGAAAAGGTATAAGCTAAACAATGTATACAAATGCAGGCGGGTGAGTGTGGGTGCGTGCGGCCCGCCCGCAACCTGCAAAACAGAAAAATCGTAATGCGCATCCAACCCTAACGATTATGCGAAACTGCCCAAATAAGTGTTGGCGGTTTGAGTTGGGCAATTTTCGCAAGTCGGATAACCCTATGCTTAAACCTAGCTATTATAATAACTAGCTCGTTTGAGTGTCTAAATAGGTAATAATAGTTTTGTAGCTAATAAGAGTATCTCCAATGGTAAATGCTATAATAGTATTGTCATTGCAATAATTTGGCAATAACTAGTAGAAATGGTAGAATTATAGCAATAATACTCTAATGGTCAGATGTTATTTTGGCAGAACCAAACACAAAAACTAGTTTGTCCAAATGATCGACCGGTTGTCCTAAACATATCAATTTCTATGTTTGGTTCAGTAAAAATGGCAATTTTACAAAAAAATTATCTATTTTTCAAGGAAGGAAGTTTTGCCTGAATTCACACATATGATAGTTGCCATAACCAATGATTAGAATACATTTTTTATTTTCAACTGCCAAATTATGACAATAACAACTCTAATGATAAATCGTTAAAAATACTTTAATATGTATGATAATACTAGCTATTGTAGCTAATAAGATGCCTTTGTTGAAAGAATCCATTGGAAATGATGCTATTGGGCAGTAGTTTTGTCAACTTTTGCACACTCAAGGCCTGTCAATGAATGTTATCCACACATTAAATTTTATACACATTTTATGTAATTCTTCGCATGCATATATAATATTATTGTTCATTTTATTTTTTTAATCTCGTGAATTTGAAAAAAAAAAAAGTCATTATTGATAATTCATGAAAGATTAGTGTTACTCTAATTCAAAAATTAAATTTACTTTTCAAATTTAATGATGACAATTTATTAGAATATTTAAAGTAATTATTTTTCATATATCTTCTCTAATTATTGACTAATTATTTTTTTTATACATCATTAAATTGAAAAAATAAACTTCTATATTACTTTCTTTTCGTGAAATGGTATATGCTGGATCCTATCACCAAGTACGTTTTTCTTTTGCCATCAAATCCATAGCAAATATTGTTAAATAAATAAATAAAAAAAATTGAGATAAGTCATACATTCTAGGCATAGAACTAATTAAGCAATTGAACATACAAATAAAAGATAAATGGAGATACACATGAGCTAGCCACCAAATTCATGTCTACTTGTGATGTGATCACTTGACACAAACTACACAAACAAAACCTTCAAAATGTTGGCCAAATAATATTGATTGTACCCTTGAATCCTTTCTATCCAAAATCCATTACTATATTTAATGCATTTTTTTTTTCTAGATAATAAAAAATTATGCCCTAGGCAAGGTCTTTTAGATGATCTTAGGAACATAAATCCAACAATCAAACAACACTCTTTAATCGTATGATTCAAACAAACAAAAAGAACAAATAAAAGTCGAACTTGAATTGGGCAAAAGTTTTGAGATTCGATTGTATAATTGGGAGTGTACACCCAATTTTACGGTGAAGAGTCTAAAAATATAAAATCTCAAGAAGATGAAAATTAGAAGATTCATTAAAGCAACTATCCTTTCATTATTTTAGTCCAACCAAATAATAATAAAAAATTTGCCTTCTCACCTTCATATTCCCTTTTTTTTTCCCTCTCTTTCTTTTCCTTTTCCTTAACAAAGCATTCAACCAAACAAAGCATTGAATATTCTGAATTTGGATATATCTACCACTTCATAAGTTAATTACAGATTGAGGATATTTAATGAAAGACATATATTTGATCATTGGCTCATTGTCATGGCAATAAAGGTGATGTTTGTGACCAAAATCCATAGTAAACGTTCATAATACATATGAGTTAAGTCATGCATAACATTTATAGGCATAGAACCAACCAAGTGAACAACATAACACACTATTAGGTGGACATATTCTCCACCAAGAACAAAGCTTGTGATCACCATTTGATATTGATTTAATCTAAGTACATAAAATTAAAACACATAAAAGTATAGAGAATGAATATTTCAGCACAATGGGATCCACTGCATTGGATGTCATTCTCATTGTCTTGTCTTTGTACTGACATTTTATTCTCAATGCTTTTTTGTAATTTAATTTTATGTATGTAGATGTATGTTTTTTTTTTTTTTTTAATACATTTTTACTTGTGACCACCACTTGACACAAACAAGGCCTTAAACATGTTCAAGAAGTCATGTTTGTACCCTGTGGTATGAAAGTGCTGATGTGGAATGATCCTTGTGTATAGGTAGAATGCCACACAAGCAATGGCTGGCCCAGCCCAAAACACCCAATGCCCATTCCAAAGGTGGCCTCCTCTCACCACTGCTGGGCCCAAACATCTTGCTGGGTTCATCCCAGCCCCAGCATAACCCTTCGTCGCCGTGACCGTTGCCGAGACAAACACCAAAAGGCCCAACACAAGCCCAATGATGGTACAAACAATGACATGACCCAATGCCTTCGCTTGGCGACCATCGAACGCAATCCACACCGAAGCAAAAAGGAAGACAAAGCTGCATATTATCTCGAGCCAAAGGGCCTGGCCCGTCTCGAGGCCTGTTGTTATGGGCCCTTGAGGCCCAGGTGCAATGACTGTGAGAGTACAACCCCCAAGTGAGAAAGTTTGTTCAATGGTGCTATTTACCACAGCTTGGAGTGCTAGGGCTCCTAGAATAGCTCCAAGGCATTGGGCCACAATGTAGATAGCAGCCCGCGAAATGGAGATTATGCCGACAAGGGCGGCAGAGAAGGAGATGATGGGGTTCATGTGGCCACCGGAAACCGGGAAGACGGCGAGAAGTAGGATTGTGATGACAAGAGCTATTAGGATTGACATTATGAGGTTCGGAGTTTTGGTTTCTATTTCATAAGTAGAGATGACTATGGTGTCGATCATGAAAACAAGCACTGATGTGCCAAGGAGTTCCCCCATTGATGCTCGCCACACCTAATAACATTTTGGTGTTAGGAAATATGAAAACTGAACATAATAAAGCTAGTAACAAGTCGCAATTCAAGTAGTTATTAGCGATACTATTTATACAGAAATCAATCACAATCTATACACAAGTTATTCACAAGTAGGCACAGCTTGTGAGTGAATTGTGGTCGACATTTCTCATAAGTAATAGTTTGTCCATACTAATAAGCATTGTGTTTTCCTAACAGAAATAGATGTTTTTTTTTTTTTTTTTTTTCTTTTTAGTAGATTATTTTCACACACAAAATATATATGTATATCTATTAGTTTTCATGATCTTCAAGTCAAAAAAAAAATTGAAATAAAAAAATATATTATCTAAAAAAAAAAAAAAAAAAGACTTAAAACTAGCAGCCAAAAATCTAAGAAGTTGGCATGGTGGCCTGGGCCTAGAGCTTGGGGTGTACTCCTCTATAGTCTTAAGTTCGAAATATTGTAAGCGTAAATAATTTCTTGAAGCTAAACCATACGGGTTGGGCCTCACTAGTGGATGGTGAAATTAATCACCTATATTAGTTGATATTTAAAGCTGATTAAAATAAAAAAATAAAAAAACTGGCAGCCAAATAAGTTGCATGTAAAATTGGATGGGATGACCTAAATAAGTGTACTTTTTGTCTTTTTACGAAAAGATGTACAGAAAAGTAGAGAGGTGATATGATGAAAAAAAGATAAAAAGATAAAAAGATGAATTATTTGAAGTATACCAAACTTGGCCTTACATTCAAGGAAAACAAGTCCTGGAGGCCCAGCCTCTCACCCAATGTGATGCAAGTTTGTTGCTTCCCTTCCTCAATTCTCCATTGCTCCGACCTGCGAAAAAATTTTAAAAATAAAAAATGAAGGGACAAAAGTCTCAAATAGTGAATCATGGTGAGGAAAGAAGGAGCTTACATTGGTGTGGAGGAAAGAGGTTGAATTCTACTTCCACCATTGCTTTCTTCATCCTCCAAACCCCCCAAATTTGAAGCCATCTTTGAGTTTTTTTTCCCAAAAACACTTGTTTTAGCTTTGCCTTGCATGCTGCTCTTTCAGTTAGAGTTGTTTATATATATAATAGTCAAACCAAGGGATGGGCTTTTGTCGGCTCAATAATTTTATTTTTTAAAAAAAATTTAATTATTTTTGGATATGCAGTTACATATTAATGTCTGACACACCACTGCTTTTGTCTTATCACGTTACTTTTCAACTGCGCTCTTTCAATTCATTTATTATTTTCTCTCTTCCCAATCTTTCATTCACAGTCTTCAATTTTTTTTTTTAATTACTAAGTCACATATAATTATTAAGTAGCTTTAAAATATTATATGTTATATCATGTAACATAAAATTTTACAAGTGACTAGAAAAATTATTAATAATCTCAAAGTATTATCTAATGTTACCGGTATGTTGCTCCTAATAAAATTTATTCTAAATGTGTTATTATTTATCTCTTAATTATCTAATAAAAGTGGGCATTCAAATCTTATTGAAAAAGTCATTGTACCTTAGTTTGGTGGACCACCACTTACGCAATGTTGCGTGCTGTTGTGGAAATACCCAATATTTATCTTGTTGATCCATTTTTTGTTAGGTAGTTCGACTCATGTATTGTGATTTCTTTTCTAGTTAAAATTATTATGTAAATAGTATTAATTACATGATATTTTGAGAACACTAATGCTTGAAACTCTCAAAATGAGTGACTTTCATGACTCCCAATTGATTGGTAACCAATCATTATGTATTTTATTTTTTTTTTCGTCCTCTCTTTCTCCCACATGTTTGTGGGGATCGTGGGGTCAATAGCACTTCTGATTTTGAGAATATCTAATAATTTTTTCCAAGTCACTAACAAGCTGCAATTTTTCTGTTTAATTAAGTATAAAAATACAAAAACTTTGCCCCTCCAAAAAATTTAAAAATTAAGTTTCAAAACATTGGTATAATCCTACAAATAATGCTATAAACATAGTTATCTAGCAACACCACATTCATTCTAGATACAATTGGTTACTTGCTATCACTGTGTCTATTCTTTAAAATAACCACACACGCACACAATTATTTCAAAATAATCATATTTTGTACACATGATTATTGAAGTATGAATGGAGATCGTGGAATATCATTTTTACAGAAACTGATTGGGTATTTGATCTTGAATGAGACTACTATAATTGGTAGATTGTTACTTTCGTTCGATCCTCACATCAGTAGACTTTCTGTTCTTTGGGTTTGGCTGATTATAAAATGTAACACTCGTATTCGTTTCATCCTTCTGAAAAATTCTCCAGTATGCATTGTATACAATATGTAATTCTATATAAAATTATAAAAATTTACATAAATAATCTCATAAAAATGAATAAATTAAATACAAATTCGCATATTAACAGAAGTTTTTACGAACTAATGCGAATTTGTATTCAACTTACGTATTTTTATGAGATCACTTATGTAAGTTCGTAAAAATTTACATAATTTTTTATAAAATTACATACGGTGTGCAATGCACGCCGGAGCATTTACATAATTTGTTTAAAATATGAATTTTTCCCTATGATTGTGAAAATTACAAATACCCCTTGTCATAATTTTTTATTTAACGGAATTAACATAAAAATAAAATTTATAACTACTCTGCTATATAATAATAAAATTACATGAATTATTATTTGAAATATATTTTTGATATTATTAAAAACTGTTAATTGGCTTGAAAGGATAGAATGTAATTTTCGAAACCATACGCAGCAATTCGTATTTTAAATTTGTAATTTACTGTAAATCAATTCATAGATGTTTTTCACCTTAGATGTATTGTTCTGAAAAATACTCCTCAGATAACGTATATTAAAAATAAAAAAATAAAAATTTATTTCCAAAAAAATAAAATAATATTTGTTGCACCATGAAGCAAAGTGTAGCTCTTGAGTCATGGCTAGATATTTAAAATTATCATCTTTTATCTTGTCTTTCCCATGTTCTTTGATTAATAATTTTTTTTAAAAGAATGAAAATCTTGCTGAAATCATCTCATTTATTGTTTGTATACTTTGTGTCACAATTAGTCTTATAAATTATTGTTTGAAATCATCTCATTTAATATCTTATAAATTATTAACAAATAATGAGATAAGTGCACCTTTTTTTTTTATTGGGTGTCCGAATCAACTTACGTGTACCTCGACCAATCCCGAGACTCACGTAAAGCACCCCCTCCATGTAAATCGGACACGTAAATCAGGTAAATTTCAAACAAAATCGGTAAGTGTAACCTCAATGAGTGAATTACTCCTAATGAAAATTGAACCTGCAACTTAAACGAAACACACCCCTGGACCCTTAATTACACCCAGTAAGCCAACCTCTTGGTTGAGAGAAGTGCACTTAACATGCCCAAATAAACTATTGCTGGAATTCCAAGCAAAGCTGAAGAAAATCACATGTAGATATATTTTGGTAACATTTGCACGTTTTATCAAATTATTAATTATTTATGGATACGAAAACCAAGTCTCGATTCTTGAATGATAATCAAATATGATTCTACAGCTACACTTTAATATTTTTAATATGAAAAAAAAAATCAATTAATTTTCTTCGCAAATTAAGCATAATAATTTGAAAGGCGAGCAATGATGACGACAACTGGTATGGCAAGACTTTTATTTTTGTTTTTAATTTTAAAATTAAAAATAAATTTGTTTGGCATGGAATTTTTTTTAATTAAAACAACCAACTTTTGTTTCTAAAAACATGAAAATGGAAATAAAAAACATAACTGTGGGTGTTAATTTCCGACCACACAACTAAATAGAAAACTTAGTTGGAGAGAACGCAGTAGAATAGATTAAACCAATCACTTGCCAACAAGAATATGAGAATACCGCGGTGGTTCGTCTACCCGAAAGCACTCCAACAATCAAATCAGTCACTTATCTCACAAGATATCATCAACTCAAATCGAGAGCTCACAACATTAATCGCATCACAAATAAAAGCATACTTTAGATTCACGGAGGTGCCTCACTTTTATAATGGTTAGTGTCTAACTTTCTCTAGAAGTCTTATTTCATAGGACTAGGGCTGTTCAAAAATCCGTTCAAACCGGTAATCCGAACTAAACCAGACCGAATCGTACGGTTTGGTTCGGTTCTATTAAGAATTGGTTCGATTTCGGTTTAAGAAATATGAGAACTGTTAAAACGGTTCGGTTAATGGATTTTATAAAAAAACTACAGTTCCAACCCAACCCAACCCAACCCAACCGAATTTTAAAATATATATATATATAATATCAAGTTTTATTTTTATTAATTGATTTTTTGTAATTTTAATGATATTAGGATGATATAGATATGTAATGTTAAGTAATGCCTTAATATTATTAGTTTTTATTATGAGTTAAATGTAATTAGTTTGAGTAATTATTTTGCTAATATTAACAATTTATTCTTGTAAATAGAAATTTTTGGAACCGTGAACCAAACCGAAACCGAACCGTTATTTCGGTTTGGTTTTGGTCCGGTATTATAAGTGTAATGGTCTGGTTTGGTTCTCAAAATCACAGAACCGTTAGGATCGGTTCAGTTCGGTTCCTGGATTTTCTTATAACCGAATCAATTCGGACCGTGTACACCCCTACATGGGACTCCATCATTTACACATAAAAAAAAACATTTATCACAACTCACACAATTCAGATCAAGATGAACTTCCTCAAGAGTCTCATCTCTATCTAAATAGGTAGCTTGATGTTGTCTAAGACTCTAGTCCTCTATCCAAATATCTCGGATTCCGGTATTACCACACCATATCTCGGCACCATGGTCCGCCCACGTGGCACGTCGGTTGACAACCTTGGCCACGTAGACTACCCAAAGATATGTCCCCACAACTGCCCCCTAGGTTCTATTACCTCGGCAACCTAAGGTAATGGAACCTTCATTGTTACATCTTCCAACATGTCGACTAAACAACAAGCTAGATATATTTTCCCGACCAAAATCATGACTCGCCGATGTAAAGAAACAAGGACTCAAATGTCCACTCATCAAGAATCAAGAATCAAGAATCAAGAATCAATAACCAAGAACCATCATGTTCTATCTCATCCAAATCCAACATCTCGACAAAGATCGCACTACTAGCGGAGATCATGACTTGCTAGTTCAAGAACATCAAGATTCCAATATCAACTCATCAGGAACCAAGAACAAACAAGTTCTGTCCCATCCAAATTCAACATCTCAACCAAGATCAACATCTCAACTAAGATCTCACTACTAGTTGAGATCGTAACTAGCTAGTTCAAAAACATCAAAATTCGAAATCTGTCATCTCAACCGTTATCATGACGTGTCACCTCTTTATTGGTTCCCAATACGTCACTTAACATCAGCCATCACACGTCTCCCAATAAACTTGAATCATTACAATTTGTCACCCATTTCCATTCCAACAAAACCTTTTCACTTTCCCATTTTGTCTTTCTTTGTATCCCCAGACTCTCTCTTTCTCTCTTAGCCTCTGCAAACCATCATCGATGTTCTTGAAGCATTCATTACTATGAATACTCCATTTATGCCCAAGGTTCAAACTCTACCATCTGAACCAAACTAGCAGCCAAGCATTTCATCAACTGCTTTACGCATCAACCCACCATCTCAATGGCAGTGCAAACACCGACATAGTGACAATCTTGCAGCTAGAACTAGGAACAAAAAAACACCGAGGTCCTAAGCTCCCAGCCTAAGAACTTGATAATCCTCCAATCGCCCTATCTGCGAGTAACCATCGTCGTAACAAATGACGACATGTCTCACCGAACTCTTGTAGTAAAAGACCTTCTTACTGACATCCTTGATGTCATAACTGTGCAATCCACGCCATCTCCTTATAGTCAATCCAACATGCTCATGCCTCCAGCAACTCAATATCTCGGAAGAGAAGCACATGAAGCAAGAGGGGCCATTACTAATGTCGCTGAAAAGAAAGCTGTCGAAGTTGAGAAGAAACTAGCAGAGGCACTAACCAGCAAGGAACAGAAACCAAGGCCTACTCTAAGGGGTAGGCCGATGTGCAAGATGCGTACCAAAAACAAGTCAACATGGCCTGCAACAAAGGCTACTATCTTGGCTAAATGGCAATCCTCAAAAAGCTAGCAGTCCCTATGGACTCACCCCTTCGTGACGTCGGTCAACTCAATGTCCCTTTCCCTCCCTCTCCTAATCAATCTGAAGATGAGGCCGAAGAAGCAGAAGAGGCTGATAACAAGGAGGCCGAAGACAAGAAAGAGGCCGAGGCCGAGGTTGTAAAGAAAGAATCTGAAGCTACTGCTGAGGCCAAGTCCCATACTCTATATGATGAAGTTCTGGACTTGATTGAGGAGGATGGGGATGAGGTCTCAAAGAGCACCTCACCAAAGAAGGCAACCACTTCTAAAACTGAAATCACTGCCGCTGCAAAGAGCCTAGGCCAGACTCTTCTGGAAATCGATGCCGAAATCACGGTCGAGAAGTCTGCCGAAGTCGAAACAATGGTAACAGCCGAGGTTGAACAGTTTGAGATCAATGCACAAGATCCTAGTACTTAGGAATTTTTGTTTTCATTGTATTATTTTTTTTGTAGTTGAATTTTCTTCTCTGTTTTGAACAGTATATGTTTTGTCCGGCCGATGTGCCTGTTTATGTACTTGAACAAGCTGTCTCCTTTCAATGCAAGTCTTCTATTTTCTTCTAAGTATTGAATATTGCTTTCATGTATGCTTTCTATATCGTCTCTGTCTTGTATGTTTCTGTACTTATATTCTTTTAAATACTTCTAAGTACAACTTACTTGAATAATCACCTCAGATTAGCATATCTCGGATATAAATCATCTCAGATTGATATATCTCGATCAACAGCTCGTGTCAATTTATGTCGGCCGAATTGCAGTTATAAAAATTTCTCAATAATTTTTTGTTTCTTCACTTGTACTTACTGTCTTCTGGCAAGATTTCACCCTTCCAAGTCTAACAACCTGGTTGGTTATCTCGGGTAAAAATACCTCTTTCAATTATCTCGAATAACTTCAACTTGTCAAATTTTTCCCAAATTTTTACAAGTGTTATGCTCATTCCTACTTCCTACCCCCTAATGTGAACCTAAGTACCACTTATGTTCACATTAAGGACGCATTGCCTAGTTATCACATGAGTCTTACTTAAATGCTTTTGGCCGAGGTCATCATGTTTGGCTCGCCCAAATGAAGCACTTAAGGCTTAACCTTAGTGCACTAAGGATACTAATTACCTTAGCTTTTCTTGCAAACTGACCAAGTTATGGCCAGTTTCGTCTTATTTCGTGTCAAAATATCACTGACTTAGTTCAACTGTACAATCATGGTAAGTCTAACTTAATCGTCATGGAAAGTCTAAGTTAATCATCATGTTTCATACTGAAACATCGCAGACTTAGTTCAACTCTACCGTCATGGCAAGTCTAAGTTATTCGTCATGTTTCATGCCTAAACATCGCAAACTTAGTTCCACTCTACCATCATGGCAAGTCTAAGTTATTCCTCATGTTTCATACCAAAACATCGTAAACTTAGTTCAACTCTACCATTGTGGCAAGTCTTAGTTATTCATCATGTTTCATGCCGAAACATCGCAAACTTAGTTCAACTCTACCATTGTGGCAAGTCTAAGTTATTTGTCATGTTTCATGCCGAAACATCACAAACTTAGTTTAACTCTACCATCATGGCAAGTCTAAGTTATTCGCCATGTTTTATACCGAAACATCACAAACTCGGTTCAACTATACCATCATGGCAAGTCTAAGTTATTTGTCATGTTCACCATGGGAACATCGTTATAAGACTGTTCAGTCCTATCTCACAAATTTCAACAACATTTTGTAATGAACAAAGTCGATGCTAGTATTTTATTAATACTTCAGCTAAGGTTATTGACACCATTAGAGGCGAGCTCCAAATTTCATCAAGCCACATTCCACGGCCTCGACAATCTCTTACCGTCAAGATCTTCTAATCTCACGTAAGCTTTGTTTTATCTCAACTATGTTCGTCCCCAATAAGTTCTGATCTTTTAAAAATTGTTCACCTAGGTCGAACTCCTGTCTTCTTTGACTTACTCATCTAGGCCAAGATCTTGTCTTCTGGATCTGAGATCTGCTTACTTAAGCTAAGCTCTTGGCTTCTCAGACCTACTCATCTGGGCCGACATCTTGTCTTCTAGGATTTGGGATCTACTCACTTAGGCTGAGCTCTTGTCTTCTCGAACCTACTCATCTAGACCGAGATCTTGTCTTCTAGATCTAGGATCTGCTCACTTAGGTTGAGATCTTGTCTTCTAGGACCTAATCATCTAGGCCGAGATCTTGTCTTCTAGATTTAGGATCTGCTCACTTAAGTTGAGCTCTTATCTTCTCAGACGTAATCATCTAGGCCGAGATCTTGTCTTCTGGGATCTGAGATCTGTTCACTTAAGCTAAGCTCTTGTCTTCTCGAATCTACTCATCTAGACCGAGATCTTGTCTTCTAGGATTTGGGATCTACTTCACGTAGGCCAATGTCTTTTCTACTTGAAGGTCGTCTTCATATCCTCATGAGCGCTCATGCCCTGTAATTTTTGCATTCATCCCTTTTGGAAAGGTCGTTATTCCGTCAACGTTGACGCATTCTCCATCTTCACTGAACTCATCGTCGCCGACACGTTGATCTTGCACAATGATGATCATCTATTCTAACTAAGTTCCCACAGATGGCGCCAAATTGTGGGTGTTGATTTCCGACAACACAACCAAACAGGAAACTTAGCTGGAGAGCACGCGACAGAATAGATTAAACCAACTACCTGCCAACAAGAAGATGAGAATACTGCAGTGGTTCGTCCATCTAAGAGCACTCCGACGATCAAGTCAGTCACTTATCTCACAAGATATCATCAACTCAAATCAAGAGCTCACAACATAAATCACATCACAAATAAAAGCATACCTTAGACCCACGTGGGTGCCTTACTTTTATAATGGTCAGTGTCCAACTTCCCCTAGAAGTCTTACTTCATATGACTCTATCCTTCATACAAAAAAAAAAAAATCTATCATAACTCACACTATTTAGATCAAGATGAATTTCCTCAAGAGTCTCATTTCTATCCAAATATGTAGCTTGATGTCATCTAGGACTCTAATCCTCTATCCAAATATCTCAAATTCCAGTATTACAGCATCATATCTCAGCACCATGGTCTGCCCACGTGGCACATCGGCTAACAACCTCAGCCACGTGGACTACCCAAAAATAAGTCCCCACAATAACAAATTTTGTTTCTTAGAATGAACAAAATATTAGATGATTTCGTATTAATATGATCATGCAAATTATGTTTTTATACTCTTTCCCATATTGCTTGCGGACTAGGTTTATAGTGAACTAATAAACAATGCATGATACTTCCATTGTGGATACACTTTTTGGGTTTAAGTCCAAAGGAACATACATGAAGCTACTTGTTAGGTTAGGTGATAGTGAATAATACTCTATATGACTAGGTCGTATGTCTAACATGATATAAGAGTCAAGATCATACATGCACTAAGGTGAAAGAGATGACCATTTTAGTCCGATCTGTGAGGTTCTATCCCTACCAGTTAGGGTACGCTAAGGTGAAAGAGATGACCATTTTAGTCCGATCTATGAGGGTTTGTCCCTGCCAGTTGGGGTGGGGTGGGGTGGGGTGGGTAAAAGAGATGACCATTTTACCTGACCCGATACTTATGTAGGGCGACGGTGGATTATATTTTGATAACCTGCAATAAGGGTAGGGAAGGGTGGGGTGGGTTGAAGCCGGGACGAGGGTGGGGCAGGGACGGGTGTGGGTATCGCCATCCTCAATCCAAACCCGACCCGATATAATTAATAATAAATAAATGAATAATATATATGTGTATATATATATAATATAATTAGATATAAGAAAGGAATACTAAAAGTCTGTGATTCTATTTAAATATAAATAAATAATAATCTTAAAAGTCTCACTATTTATATATATGGAAACAAGAGAAATTATTTAGTGTGTTAAGGATTTAAATAATTCTCAATTTTTTTGGCTATTTGAAATGTGGTTAGGTATCCGCAGGGCTGGAATGGGGTTGAAAAATCTCACCCGTAACAGGGTTGGAGCGGGAGCGGGAGTAGGGTTTGAAAGCGGGAGTAGGGTTTGAAAGCAGGAGTGGGGACGGGGGCGGGGGCGGGAGATGACAAACCCACCCCAAACCTGTCCCACGGCCATCCCTAGGTGAAAATGTTGACATTCCATATTGGCTCTAAATAATGTTTAAAATAGACTTATAAGACAAAATATGACACTCCTATTATGGAGGTGGCTTTTGGGTTAGAATCTAAAGAGATCAACAAGTCGGGAGTTTGTCATATTATATTTTCAAGTGATGGATGTGGGATTCTAATTCCGGTGGAATTCTAATTCCGGTAGAATTTGTGTATAAAATTTTAGGGTAAATTACAAACACACCCCCTGAGGTTTACTTAAATTATGAATTATTCATGTGATTTTAGAAATTACATTATGCCCCCTAAGGTTTTTAATTTCATAACAAATAGGCTCTTTTATTAATAAATTATCAAGTTAATTAATAGTTTTTAATGATGTTAAAATTTTATTTCAATTAATAATTCTTATAACTTTATTATTGTATAATAGAACAGTTAGAAATTTCATTTTTTTTAATTAATTCTGTTAAATAAAAAATTATGGCAATGAAATATTTGTAATTTTTCAAATTATAGAAATAATTCATATTTTAAACCAATCTCAAAAAATGTATTTTTAATTTATCCTAAATTTTTTATGTTTGTATATCTGCAACTAATAGTCAACTCTCCTAGTTTAATTGGCCTCATAAGTTGGGGGGGAAGTCTAATAAATAGGGGTAGCCACCGCACATACAGATATAGACATGAAAAATGATACATACATGGACAGTTACAACAACGCATAGAAGTGACTTATCCAAAAATAAATAAATTACGTGATTCATGGATATGGAGCATGGCAATGAACTCATCAGACAGTTGATAGCATTGAAATTACTCATCAAAATCCTGATTTTGAGAATTATAGTTACAATAAAATGGACTTTTAATGAGTTCTAGTGACGACTTCAAAATTAAGGCTAAGAAAAATGTTGCTGCTACATTGTTTAGTAATATAATTTGTGTAAAAAATATTTTAAAAATGATAAAAAGAGTATAAAATAAAGTAAGTTTTAAAATCAATAAAAATTGTTTTGAAATTACGCTCTGTTTATTTCGAAGAAAAATACTTTATTATATTCAATTGTGTTTTTAAAATTAATATACTAATTGTTGCATTAGTGGTAGTGGTAGTGGCGGCGGTAAGGTGGAGAGGAAAGTGGAGGTGTGGGGAGGGGGGGGTGGTGGTGGTGGTATTGGTGCGGCGGTGGTGCTAGAGGCAACAGTAGTGGTGTGAAGGAGTTGGTGGTGGTGGTGGTGGTGAGGTAGAGATGGTAGTAGCAGTAGTTATAGGGCGGTGGAGGTGGTGGCGGCAACGGTGGTGATGGTGGTTATGCCATGGTGGTGGTGGAGATAATGGTAGTGGTGATAATGTGGTGACACTAATAAAATTTTTGTTCAACATTTCCTCTCAAATAAACTTGTTTTCTATTGATTATGGAAAATATTTTTTGTTGACTTTTGTTTTCCATTGTATAAAACGGTAGAAAATGCAAAAAATATTTTCTATCCAAACAAATGGAGCGTTGGTAAAAAATATATTGTATTCTTCTTTTTCTTTTTCTTTTTCTTTTTCTTGTGCACCAAAGAGACTTTTTAGTAAAACCCATAAATAAATTATTTAGGAAAATGTATAGTTTCTTATAATTCCTTTATTTCAATTAAAACACCTACCACTATCCTATGTTTTTCAAAAATACCAATGACAGGTAATTTTGAGTATACCTTTTATATAAATTTTATATTTGTGAATTATTTTCCATTTACATGCCATATGTGCACCCAAATCTTATAATTTATAGTGCCATTGGAATATTGCTGTCTCAATAATATTTAGATTACACATTTTTGTGAGTCTCATACAAATCTATAATCTTAAATGTTATTACAACAATACCTAATTTCACTAAATAATTTTTGGTCCCTAGAAGAGCATGTAGTGAAGCTTAGCTCCAATCAATGTCAATGTCCAAGTTTGGCCATGTCAATAACAAGAAGAACCAATTACAAATTATCACTAGTACTCAATTGTTATCATAGCGTTCAATCATGCTACAAATATAAAAATTTATTTACAGGGGAGTGTACAAAATTGCTCATTCGTCTCCATCAAGTATGAATGGAACATTCTATGTAATTTTATGAAAAAAATTAAAAATTAAAAATAAAATTAAAAACTTTATTGTCCTTACATTTACTCTTGGTCATTGGTAATAATAAAATGTCGTTGTTTATATTAACTAGAATTTTCATATGTATACAGCAAAAAAGGGTCATGGTTCAAGGCTTCCTCTAGTATGAATGCAACACTGTATTCAGTGGACTTTTTATAAATCAGACTAATATGTTCCTACAGTAACTCTTGATCATCGGTTCTAATAAAATGTCATTGTTCATATCCTTGCCTAAAATTCCTATATGTATATAGTGAAATAATTGTTTGAGACTTCCTTTAATATGAATGCAACACTGCATTTTGTGCGCTTATAAAATGACTAATGTGTCCCTCCATACTTACTCTTAATTGTCAACTATACTCACCTAAAATTCCCATATGTTTACAGCGAAATGTCATTGTCCATACTCCATATCCTTACCTAGAATTCCCATGCACACAGCTAGCTTCCTACATTTCCAAGATCAAGATTAAAATAATAAAAATAAAAATAAAAAACAAAATTGTGTTTGAATTATAAATTTGAGTAAAAATTTGGGAGAGGAAAAAAAAAAAAGAAAATGTGAGAAAATATAAATAAAATATAAGCTAAATTTTTTCTATATATTTTGAAATTTCTATAAAAAATTCATGATCCACACAACCTACAATTATCTTTATCACTTGTTTTTGAAATGTAAGTTACATCTTACAGAATGCAAAGTTCTCAAGTAGCTGGAAAGAATAGGTAACAGGTCGAGTTTAGAACGAGTTTATAGTAAATTGTCAAATCAAAATTAAATACTATTTATTTCGGTGTTTTCTATAAAAATATTAATTACGACTTATGATCAAATGGTTCACACCTCTCTATTTTCAACAGTTGGATTTAAACTAATAATCTAAGTTGTTGATTATAACCACTTTTAGGTATAATCAACCACTGCCCCATCTCGTAGTAGGTATTAGGAAGTATAGTGTAAGGGAAAATTCCCACTAATAATTCGAGTTTGTTTGGCAGTGTTTTTGTTTTATTTGTTTTTATTTTTTGTTTTTGTTTTTCATATTTTTGGAATAAAAAGTAATAATAATTTCCAAAAAAAACTCCAATATTTCCTTATCATTTTTATTTTTGTACAAAATTTGCTTTCCTAACTTTTTTGTGCTTCCTAAAAAATGAATATCATAGTTGTTTTTCAAACATAATTCGTCAAATAAATTCTTTATCTTTTCTAAAAAATTAAGGGTTAATTACACTATTCACCCTGTAGTTTTATCCAAATTTTACTTCAGTCTCCTTTATAGTTTTAATTTGAATAATTTGGTCCCTATAATTTAAGTCTAGTTTGGTTCTCTTGTCTAAATTTTTGTTTATTTTGTCTACATATACACCTTAGAAAATTAATAAGTGTCCCAAAATTATTAATTTTAACTTCCAATTTAGATGGAAGAATTAAATTGAAAAATTAGAAAATTGACAAGTGTCTCAAATTTATTAATTTTAACCTCTAATTTAGATGGAACAACCAAATTGAAACATTAAAAAATTGACAAGTATTCTAAAATTAATTTTAACCTCCAATTGAGACAAAAGGACCAAATTAAAGCTAAACTTAAAATATAAAGACCAAATTGTTCAAATTGAAATTATAAATTGTTAATTTTAATCTCCAATTGAGACAAAAGAACCAAATTGAAGCTAAACTTAAAATATAAAGACCAAATTGTTCAAATTGAAATTATAGGAACTAAAGTAAAATTTAGGTCAAACTAGAGGGTGAAAAGTGTAATTAACCCAAAAATTAAAATTGTTTCTAAAAGAAAAAGGAAAAAGGAAAAAAAATAACAAATAAAATCTTTTATTGGAAACATGCGTTTTTTTTTTTTTTTTTTTTTTTTTTTTTTTGTTAAGAGGCTTGCCATGTGATCTATACTTTTCATGCTCCTTACTGCTTTGGGCCGAATATCAGTAGGTGGGCTCATATTTCAACATTCTAATGTATTGTGGGCCTATGAGGGACATGTTTGGGCCCCCCAAATGTAATTTGCCCAATAAAATTTGCTGGAAAACTTGACCTCTAGACCAATATAAGTGTCATTATCCCAACAAATTGATATTCACAATCTAGGTCTCACAATTCTATTTACAGTGACATAGTAAGTTATGTGTTAATATTTGATTTATTACAAAATCAATTACATAAAACTCAATATTCTTATCATGTCATTGTGAGTGAGTTATAAAACTTAAATTAGATGTTTCTAATATTACTCTATTCAAAAGCGACATATTTGATAAAGGAATAATTCAAAAGGGGATTATATTTACCAAAGCGATGTGATTAGTTATCATTCCATTTTCTAGGGTAATTTGTCCAACCGACACATAATCCCACGAATTTGGCTAACCAAATGTGGGATTGAGGGGGATTGTGGGACAAGGATAGACTAGGCAAGATATGTGAAGCCCACACCATTATTTCACCTACTACTACTCCTCATTTTGTTAAACAAATAAATTTGTCGAAAATTAAGGTAGAACTGCAATAAGGGTAGTCTAAGTAACAACATAATTGTTTCCAATGTACTCAAGAAAAAATAAAAAATAAAAAGAAGAAGAAAAGAGAAGAAAAAGGAAAAAAAAGAAAATGAAAAAGTAACAACATAAAAATTGTAGTTTCATTATTCAAAATGGGAAGAGTTATAATAAGGATTACAGTGCACACTTTATTTTGTTTCTTTTATTCAAGAATGTCTTGTTAGGTCAAATTATTTAGAAAGTATGACAAATTTGTCTTGTGTAAGTATAGCCTTATGACTTTACTATATGTGGCACAGTCATGGCATCTCCTTACTAATGCTTTCGCAAGTATGGCACTCTAGCCAAAAGGTGACACACAGGCCATGTTTGTTTGGGCGGATTGGATTAGCATTCCTATGACTAATAGTTCTAAGACTACGAATTCGTTGGATTATGTATCCTATCTTAACTAATAGTCAAGTTTAAAATAATTAGTCCGTACTTTAATTGTTTAACCAAACATCGGATTTATAATTTTATTGGACTATTAGTCCAATCCCAAGCTCATATCCACCCAAACAAACATGACCACAATGTATTAACATTGCACTCAAGCAGTTAGGGATAAAGTATATTTTTTATATGTCAAAGTACCCTCTTGGCTCAAACAAGTATCCTACACCAAGCGTGCTTCCTCCCCATTCCACCCACCATAACCACTTCGTCTTCGTGGCTCCTCTATATAGCCTTGCTCAAAGGCACCTCACCCTAATGTTGTGTTTGGTTGAGGAATTTAGAGAGAAATTTAGAAAAAAAAAAAGGAAAAAGATATGTGAAACTAGGTGAAATGTAAGAATACTTTATTCACATTTCACCTATCTTTTCTATTTCTATTTCCAAATTCCTCCTCAAATCTCTCAATCAAACACAGCGTAAATGGCTCTTAGAAAAACCATAATGATAACTATCTAGATTAGTATTAGGGTTAGGTATCTTTGCTTGGATCACTATGGAGCATGTAATTTAGAGGCTAAAGTTGAAGGAACATCAAGATTGTTTGGCTCACCTCTTTGGGGGTGACTTCACGTCTGATAGTCTGAAACAAGTTGTTTACCAAGACATTACACTTCGGGAGTTGTATCATACCTAAAACTACAAACTCTCCTAATGTGATCCTTGATACTTTTAACATTCCCACCTTGAAACCCCATAATACAATCTCTAAGTTCTAATCATAGGCGTAGCAGGTAGGTGAAACTTCAAAATTGTCAAACCAAGATTGAGTTGTCCTCAAGGTTCAACCCCCTCATTATCTTTCATTCTCACCCTTAAGTCAAAGGAACGGACTCCTCCCCAGTTTGCTAATTAGACTAAAAGATCCAATTTAATGCTTTTAGGGGTGCATTTTGGATTCATCTTGATGATTTGAAATATTTAAATTTTAGTATCTTCCAATTAGATCATCTCAGTAAAAAATCAAATTGATCAGAAATCAATAATTATATATTTAAATCACATTTATTTTTAAAAAACTGATGGCAAGTATGATATTAAGAATAGACTGTCATTTTTTTATACCTAATCAACCTAATTTCTTACATGAATGATCTACTTATTCACCTACTCAAAAGATATTAAAATTTGAACAATTTAAATCACTGTCACAAAATTAACGTTCTAATCTAATTAATAGACTAGATGAAGCCATTCCTAACTCAAAACAACCTATATAAATTAAAAAAGCAATTTTGTCGGGGGGACAAAGCCACAACTGTATTGGCAATAATGCCACTCTTACTTAGGGCTGGTTTGGGGTACACTATATAATCCATCTTTTTATCTTTTTATTTTTTTTCATCACATCACCTCTCTACTTTTCTGCACATCTTTTCGTAAAAAGACAAAAAGTGTACTTTTTTTATGACACCCCAAACCAACGTATATTTTTTAATTTTTTACAAAAAAACGTAAAATATGAATTGAATTTGAAGTGATATGGTAAAGAGGTGATACGATTCAAATGAGAAAATTGTGACCTAAATATGATAATGTGCTAAAATAGCACATGCCGAACCTTGCTTTAGTGACACAAAATAGTTGGTTGCATCAATTATAATGCCACCCATTAGTTGGGGCTAGTGAGGCTGAGTAAGGAATCCGTGAAATTCGTAATCCGATCCAATCCAGTCCAATTCGGTAAGTTTGGATTGATTTTTTGAATCCGTGGTTCAGTTCCGAATTAAAGAATTAAAAATTCGTAGTCCATGGATTGGTTCCGGATTGAACTCCATGGTTCTGGATTGGAACTGATCCGGACCGTGTATAAATAGTTTATATTTTTATTATACATCATCTCCCATAACATCTTCTCTTATTCCATATAAAACCTAAACTCAAACCTAAACCCGCATAATATCTTCTTTTATTACTTTTGTTTGTTAGTTTTTAGTTTTAATTTGTAATGGTCTAAATACTTATGATGAAACTAGTTTTCTTATGGTTATTTAAATTCTAGAACAGTATGTTGCTATTATAGAAAGACATGTTGCTATTGTGGAATTAATATAGCGCTATATTTATATTTTTATGAAATTAAAGTGTTATATATATATTTTTTTGTTATTTAATTATGTGAATCCGTGGTCCTAAACCAATCTAATCCGTATTTAAATGGATTGGTTCGGATTGGTTCCATGATTTAAACGGATTGGATTGGTTCCAATTTTTTAGGAACCGTACATAACGGATTAGTGCTGGTTTTATCCCAATCTGGTCCAATCCGGACCATGCTCACCCCTAGGGCTAGGACCCTTGGCATGTTTGATTGGGTGGATTAGAGTATGGGATTAGGATTATTAATCCGTGGGCCCAATTATCCTATATTTGTTTTAACATTTTGATTTAGGATTATTAATCCAATAGATAATTAATTCAACAAATTTGTAAGATTATTAGTAATGGGGTAGGGGTGAGATTATTAATCCAATGGATATTAATCCAATAGGATAGTGAATACCACACTAATTTAATAGGATTGTTAATTAATCTTGTGAACCAAACATGACCTTTGGGTTTTGAATTTTCTATAATCAAATAATTCAATTTTAGTCCCATTAATCAATCAATATGATTGGATAAAATTAGTTGATTTAGTAATTCATGCAATTATTCTTTGAGGTGAAAATGTCACGATAATCTAATCTACTAATTTTCTAATATGCTAGAGTACGACCCAGACAAAAAATAAAGGAAAATGATTTGGAGCCCTAAAAAGAGCCCCCTAATCTCCCTAATTTCCTGTTTTGGCAACTATTTCTTTTTCTTTTTTTTTTTCTTACTTGATATAGAAATTAGGGGGATTAGGGGGAGGGAAATTAGGGGGACGTAGCAAGACCCAAAAATAAATCAGCATGATCATTTGTTTGTGGATGTAATTGAGACCAACTACAAATATGAGGCACTGAAATACCTATATTTGTGGGTGCCATTTCCAAAGGTGACAGCCAAGCTACCTAAGTATTTCTATGATATTGTGGGTGTTTAGAAAATTATTATTTTAGTAGGTTATTTTAATTTAATTTTTGAATATTTTAATAGGTTAAAATTTTTGTATTTGAGAATATGATCAAATTTTTTTATAGTTAGACGTGATATTTGTGAGAGAAAAAATGAAATAATTATGAATTTAATGTATTATTTTATCTTATTAATTATTTTAATATATTTTATCAGTTTATAAATTTTAACCTAAACCAAACTAAAATTTTACTTGCTAAACCCCCCGTTATGTCACCTATACTATACATTGTCTATTTATCCTGGTCTTTTTCGTTTTACCCCGTAAGGAAACTACACGTGCTCTCTCAAGACCAAGGTCAGCCAACACTTTGGGAACCTTAGCCGAAATTTTAAAAGTAGTGTTTTTTTATTTAAATATTATGTCTATACCTAAATTGTTTATTTAATATTTATTTTTTATTGAGAGATTTATTTATAAATCTCTCTTTATCTATTTATATTTTATTTAATTCAAATTATTTTTATGTTCCAATAAATCCTATGAGTAACATAATTATCCAAATATTCCTAATAATAATATTCAGATTGACGGTGTGAATATTTCATACTGAGAACATTTACACTATCAATATTAGGCGTGTACGCAGTGCGGTTTTGGTGATTTAAGAGTAAAATTATAAACGAAATAACGGATTGGCAAATTACGATTTGAACAGTTTTGAGCAGATTGGCAAATTGAAGAATATGTTAACAAATTATTAAAGTCTTACATAATATATAACACTATTTTGCATAATATTTTTCATATATATAATACAAACTAATTTTTCATATATATAACTATTAATTTGTAATAAATTTTGCATATTAAATTTTTTTCACAAACATTTTTACTTTGATATTTTAATATAAATTAAAAAATATATATGTATTAATTATAGCGGAGCGGAGCGAAGCGATTTCAAAGGCGAATTATAAATTTTAAAGTTTAAACTGCGGTTAATGGATAGAGCAGTGCGAATTGATGCGGATCGGTATGGTTTTAACAAATTGGACAGTATTTTGCACAGTTCTAATCAATTTGAACATTTACACTATCAAATATGAATGTTCACATCGACAAATTACTAAGTGTTTAAAAAATATTTGTTTGGATAAAATTATCTATAAAATATCTTACATATGAGAATTAATTAGAATACAAGTACTTTAAAAAAAATTCATAATAAATCTCTTTTTTTTTATTATTATTAATTCTTCTAATTAAGTTTGATTAATGGGTTACCGTATTTACCATTGGGCGGTTTTCCTTGTTGGCCCTTTAGATGAGGGGTTTTTTTTTAAAAAAAATTTAATTTGCATGACTTTTTTGACAAAGAATGTTTTTATTTAGGCTTGATTATTCTTACGGAAAATGTCTATATAATAATGTATGACGGTTTTTAAAAATGTTTCAAAATGTATTAGAGATACATTTTGAATTAATACTTTAGATTTTTTTTCATCTAACAATTTAAGGGTCAATATAATTTTTTTACTTTTGCTTTCTCCCCCAAAGTATATATATATCTCTCTCTCTCTCCTTTTTTGAGTCTTTTCACCTATTCACCCATATCATCCTCCCTCTTTTTTTTAGTATTTTTCCAAATTTTAAGTATAGTGCATTACTTTTTCCAATGCAATTATCTTCTTGAGGAATGAGTCTTTTGTTTGTTTTTTAATTTTTAATTTTTATTATTATTTTGTGTGTGTGTGTATAAAATGATATTGGACTTTTAAAAGTACCTCTTGGGATAAAGTTTGCGGTTTAAAAATAAAAAAATCAAATAAAAACTTGGACAAATCACAACAACAACAAAAAAAAAGTCTTAGAGTTTGACCATAGTAATAAAATAAATCTTGTGGTTTTAATTTTTTAATTTAAACCCTTATTTTTTTATCTATATTATTTTTCTATTTTTATTAAATAAAACCGACATAAAAAATGCATTTTAGCCATCAAACTTAATGTAGGTATACATAAAATGTTTAAAATATCATTTTTTTTTTTTTAGTTTAATGGTTAAAATACCTTTTTTTTTCCCATTAGTTTTACTTCATATAAATAGAAAAACAGTTTAGATTAAAAACAAATCAAAATATTATAGTTTAAATTGACAAAATTAAAATCTAAGGGCTAATTTTGTAATAAGGGTCAAATCGTAGGAGGTTTTTTTTTTAAAATAATTTCCCCAAAAAACTTTAACCAAATTATTATTGATTTTCTTATTGGTTGTATTTAAAAAAACTAGGCAACAAATTGTTAAAAATTAAATGATGATCAAAAATTAAAATTTTAATACACATTTTACATATTCTTACACACTTTTATATATTTATATACATGTTTATATTTTTAATATAATTTATATATATTTATATTTAAATATGTATTAAAAATTTTAAATTTTCTAACATTATTTGATTTTGAACAAATACTCAGAGATGGGTTGTAAGCATAATATTTTTTAATAACCAATAAAAAAATCAGTAATATTTTGGTCAAAGGTTTTTTCTTTAAATAAATGAAACCAATAAGAAAATTAATGAAACATTTTGCCGCGAGGAATATTTTTAAAAGCCAATACCATTCAACAACAATGAGCTAAAACAAAACAAAGAAACAAAATGATATCGTACCATGTGCAGCAGTTGCTGATGTGCTTTATGCATAGCAGCATCTTCATATCTAACATCACCATCTAAAATTTTGCACCCACCCACCCACCCTCTCTTTTTCTCTCTCACATCTCTCCTCATTCTCTCTCTACACTCTCCTATCTCTCTCTCTCTCTCAGCCACACTTTCCAGATTTTAATTTTCAAAACACACATTCACTCCCTCTCTCCCCCAGGCTCTTCTCACTTTCTCTCTAAACTCTCTTATCTCTCTTAAGGCTCTCAGTCACATTTCCCAATTTTCAGCCTCACTAAACACTCTCTCTTTTGTCTTCCAACCTCACTTTCCCTGGCCCAAACCTAACAACTTGGTGGCTTCAATGAACAAACCTTTATTGTCGTGACCTCATTGGAAAGCAATGTTGGGGACTCTGGTCTTCCGAAACGTCAACATTTCGGTTGAGAAATCACTCACCATGAACGAATCGTCGCTGTACAATGCCTAGTAGAGACACATCTGACGGTTGTTGCAGCTTGGCGAGTCAATTTGGTTAGATCGAAGATTTGGTCGGTTTGAATATAGCATTTTCGACACGAGGAGCACTCGATCCAGACGAACCATCGCCATATGATACCTGCTGAAGTCATGGCCGGTAGTAATGTTGCCATAAATAGCCGCGGATAAGGTTTTGGGCCTACTGCGTCGCGTTGGAGGCGGCGTGGAAGAGGCATTCTGGGGTGGCAGTGAGGGTGGTTTTGGAGAGGGTTGTTGTCGGTGAGGGTGGTATAATTGTATGGAGATGGTGATTTCGGATTCTGATCGATAGTGAGAGTTTTTGAATCTTGGGTTGTTGTCCATAAGAGAGATTGTGGTTTTGGAAGAAATTGTAGGAGGAAGGTTTGGAATTGGAGGGGTTGGGAGTGAGAGGTAGAAAGAGAAAGAAAGGAAGAGAAGTGAGAAACCAAATATTATTTTTTTTATTTTATTTTTTCTTTCTATAACCCGGGCATGCCCTAGATTTATGGATTTATGTGTTTTATGCTCTTTAAAAGTGAAGAGCGTGCCCTAGATTTATGGGTTTTTGTAGTCAGTAAAAAAAAAAAAAAAAGGGTAGGGATGAGGGATTTGGAGGCAAAGGGCATGTGAAATTGGTCCTCTGTTTTTTTTTTATTATTATTATTTTTTTTTTTTTTGGGCATCTGCTTTGTGTGCTGGCTGCTGCTGCTGAGTTTGATTATAGTCATGTTAAAAAATGTTTGTGGAATTTTTTTTTAGTTTAGAAAGTTGAATTCAAAATTTAAATAAATAAAAAAATCGAAGTTGTTTGGTTATTAAGAGATGAAACATCATTAGAAATATTTATATTTAATGATGAGATCAAAATATAATTGAAAGATGCTTTTTTGGAAAATGTTTTTTTCTTTGGTGAACAAATTTGAATTCAAAATTTAAATTGGGTTCTATTAACAAAAAAAAATTGCTTAGTTTTACTATTAAAATGTAATCTTTTCACAAGGAGAGATAAGAGAGATAATTAATGGGGATGGTGTGATTCGTATAAAGACTGAAAAAGCCCACCTCAGTGACAAAGATAATAATTTTTTTTTTTAATTTCCGAATAACTAATCAGACTTGTATTTATATTTTCACATCAAATTTTTAGCAACAAATTTGATAAGCTACATTTTAACTTAATAATTTTATATTCAATTATATTTTGATCTCATTATTAATTATACCATGCCTTTTATACATATAAGTCGAGTTGATGATTTGAAAATTCACAATTAAATCAATTTACTAAAAAATCAAACCAACCTAACCCTACAAGGTTGAATTAATTCAATTCCTTTTGTGCACTCTTGGCTCAATTTATTAAATAAATAAACAAGTTTGAACTTAACTTTTAAGCTCATTTAGTAAATAAGTCGGATTTGAAATCGAATAAACTCGGCTCATTTGTTTTTATTCAAAGTATAGAATAAATATATTATTTATATATTAAATAATATATAAATATGTATAAATAATAATATAAATCTATGATTTAGATGTTAAATACTGTAAATAATATTTTTATTTAAATAATATAAAAATGTAGTATTTATATATCAAAATAATGTGAATAATAATAAAAAAATTCATTACCGATTCAAGCTCAAACTTAATTAAGATTAATGAACAGAGCAGAATTCAAATTTTTTAAAACTCAACTCGATTCGATTCGACTTGACTCGGTTTGTTTGGAGTTGTAACATAACTTGACTCATCAAAGTCCCGGCGAACACAACTCCGAAGGAGAGGAGAGAGAAAATTGCGTTGCCCATATAAACTCAGGAAAAATACTTTGAGCTCTAATTTTTGAGCTCTAAAGGCAGTTTTAATGAGTTGGCAGTAGGCTCCACCCACTGTGATGTGATATTTTGGTCTTGATTTTTTTTTTCTCCTTACCATGTCATTAGTGCTCCATTAGAATATCAAAATTAATATTCTGAATTATTGCCGTAAACTTAGTGCCACTTGCTCATCAAACTCAGTGAGTGAAAGTGAACTCCAACTCGCTAGACTACCAAACTCAGTAGTGTGAACTCCCACACCCTTGGTTTTTTTTTTTTTTTTTGCATATCCCACACCCTTGGTTGGTTGGCACCTTGTTGTCTCCGTGGGTTGGCACCTTGTTGTTTCCCAATGTTGCAACACATACATTGGAAAAACAAAAATGTTAGAAATTTAAAAAATTCTATTAAAAGTTTTATTAAATGTTTTACATAGGTGTGAGACTCATAAGGACCCACATGTGTAGGTTTCACACATCATGTGAGACCTTTGATAAAAATATTGATAGAATTTTTAGGGTCTCTAATATCACGTGGCGAATCATATATCTTCATGTCTGCTCATACTTCTAATCACCCAATACAAAATTGTGAATTTCACTCTCTCTAAATACACGTGGCACTATGTGACTGAGCCTAGGATCAATGAATAACTTCTCTATACATTGGTGTTTCGAAGCAAGACGTGTCATCTCGCCATCTTCACCAGTTGTTTCTTTTAAACCTCCGTTAACCAGTGCACTCTAGATGCTTGTAGAAATGCTTCAATGGCATTACTTGCAATTCAATTAAACCAAAAAAAAAAACATTTTGCCTCGCTTGAACTACAATTCAATGTGTTAAACAAGTTGAGAGAGTCTCTGTGTAAAATGTATTATCTCAAATCAATGTACACGGTCTCCTTTATATAGGAGAATTCATAGCTATCTAAACATACATACGTATCTATCTATATAGATATACATGGTCTATAGATTAACAGCTATCTAAACATATAGATATACATTAAACATGATATAGATATTTATTAACAGGCCCCCTCAAACTCAAGGAGGATAAGCATCAACCAACTTGAGTTTGGAAACAAGTTCAATGAAGCAGTCAGGAGGATGAGCTTTGGTGAAGATATCAGCAGGTTGATTAGCAAAAGAGATTGGATGTAGATGAACAGTACCATGAGTGACATGTTGACGAATGGCATTTAATCTCAATGTGCTTGGTGCGATCATGAAAGACATCATTGTGAACAATTTGAATAGCACTATGATTGTCACAATAGAGGTCAGTAGCACCAAAGGGGGTAACATCCATGTCAACAAAAAGCCAACGAAGCCAAAGAAACTCCTGAGTAGTATTAGCAAGAGCCCGGTATTCAGTTTCTGTACTTGAACGAGCAGTAAGAGATTGTTTCTTGCTACGCCAAGAAATAAGAGAATTGCCTAAGAAGAAGCAGAAACCTGTAGTAGAGCGGCGGTCAGTAGGATCCCCAGCCCAATCAGCATCGGAGAAGGCACGAAGCTGAAGAGATGAGTGGGCGGAATAATGTAGACCGTGAAACAAGATACGTTTGAGATAGCGAAGGATATGAACTAAAGCATCATAATGAGGTGTACGAGGAGCCGACATATACTGGCAGACAATATGGACAGCATAGGCGATGTCAAGACGAGTAACAGTGAGATAGACAAGGCTGCCAATCAACTGACGATACAGAGTAGCATCAGAGAGGAGAATGCCATCAAGAGGAGTAAAACGACTCTAAGTCTTCAATGGAGTGGAGGCAGTCTTGCAATCGGTAAGACCAGCATGAGCGAGAAGATCGAAGGTATATTTAGCTTGAGAAAGAAACGAACCCGTAGAATCATGAGAGATTTCAAGACCCAAGAAATAGCTGAGAGAACCAAGGTCTTTCATCTCAAAATGACGGCTAAGAAACTGTTTGAGGCAAAGAATACCATCCACATCATCACCAGTGATAATCATGTCATCCACATAAAGAAAAAGCAGGGTGGTCCCTCACAAAAAGGGCAGTATCATAAGAGCTGGAGGTGAAACCACAATCATGAATAGTAGAGCTGAACTTGGCAAACCAAGCTCGCAGGGCTTGCTTAAGACCATATAATGCACGTTGAAGTTTGCAGACCTTATGAGGCGGATAAGTAGACCCAGGAGGAGGTTGCATCTAGACCTCATCTAGAAGATCACCATTAAGGAATGCATTTTTCACGTCCATTTGATAAAGGTCCCATTGACGGGTGGCAGTAACAGAAATCAAGTTGCGAACAGAGGTAAGACGGGCAACAAGAGCAAAGGTCTCCTCATAATCAATACCATATTCCTGGTTAAAGCCTTTAGCAACAAGGCGGGCTTTGTATCTCTCAATAGAACCATCAGAGTGTGTCTTGATTTTGTACACCTATTTGTAGCCAATGGCAGTCTTGCCAGGGGGAAGATCAACACCGTCCCAATAATGAGTTTTGTCTAAAGCTTACAATTCATCAGTCATAGCATGCTACTGAAGAGGATTAGAGCGAGCCTCACGATAGGAGGTAGGTTCATGAGTAGAAAAAGCAATGAAACCAACAATATAATCACGAAGACGAGTAGAAGGTTGTGTTACCCGATGTGATCGAGCAAAAGGTGGAGGACCCGAAGGGCATGGGAGAGACTCAACAGGAGGTGAGGATCCCGAGGGAGCGAGAGTAGGACCATCAGAGCGAGCAGGCTCACGGGAAAGACCAGTAGGCAAGGATGTCTCTAATGGTATAGGCAGGGGCCCTGTATCAATCTCATCAGAAAACAGATCTATGGAATAGTGAGTAAAAAAGAGAGAAGGGGAGGGAATGGATAAATAGAATTGGGAAAGGGAGGAAAACATTTTTTGTTCTCAAAAAATCACATGACGAGAGATACGGAGGCGCTGGGAGATAGGATCCCAACAACGATACCCTTTATATTCAATACCATACCCCAAAAAGCAACAAAGACGTGAACGAGGTTCAAGTTTGGTGTGTTCATGAGGTTGGAAAAGAACAAAACATACAGAACCAAAGACCCTAAGATTGGTGTAAGGGGGACGAGTGCTATGCAAACGCTCATAGGGAGTGTAATTATGAATGACAAGTGTAGGGATACAATTGATAGTGTAAACAGTAGTGGGAGCAGCTTCGCCCCAAAAATTTTCCGGACAAGAGGAAGAGAGAAAGAGAGCTCGAGTAGTATCGAGAATATGCCTATGTTTTCGTTCAGCACGTCCATTTTGTTGAGACATGCCGGGACAGGAACGATGAGGCTAAGTACCCTGACTCTAAAGAAAAGAAAAAAAATCAAAACCCTTATATTCCATGGCATTGTCTGAGCGAAAAATCTTAATAGTTTTAGAAAATTGGGTTTGGACCATTTTAGCAAAATTGTAATAAAGTTGTTTGAGCTCAGAGCGATTTTTCATAAGAAACAGCCATGTAAAACGGGAAAAATCATCTATAAAAACAACAAAATAGCATGTGCCTCCCATAGTAGGAGTAGGGGAGGGGCCCCAAATATCAGAATGGATGAGATCAAAAGGTGCAAGAGAAATAGAGTCACTTTTATTAAACGATAAAGCAGGTTGTTTGGCAAGTTGACATGACAAACAATCTGAAGTATCAAAACTGACAAGACCTAATTGACCACTAGAAAATAAAAACTTTAACCGACCAACAAAAAGATGTCCTAAATGACAGTGCCAAAGCTGAAAAGGAGATAAAAGATGAGCAGTAGTAGGAGCTGCGAGCTGAGAAGAAATCGAAACATGAAGGTGAATGAGTTCATAGAGACATCCATGCTTACAGCCAATCCCAAGAGTCTGTCCCGTTCGAGGGTCCTGCACCAAACAACTAGTATGAGAAAAGGTAACAGTTAGACTATGCTCACACAATCGACCAATAGAGATAAGATTTAAGGTAAGAGCAGGCATAAGATACACATGAGATAAAGATAAGTGAGATGTGGAAACATAACCAACATGACTTACAGACAAAAGAGACCCGTCAGTAGTATGAATAGAAGGAACATAAGGATGAGAAGGTAGAGAAGTAAAAATAGTAGGGTCAGAGGTCATGTGATTATAACAAGCTGAGTCAAAGTACCAGGAAGTGTTACCTGAGGTGACAGACAAAGCAGCAGAATGAGGAGTGCCAAAAGTGGAGAGAAATTGTTGGAACATGGCTTCGACATCAGTTTGAGAAAATAGACGAGTAGAAGGGTCTATAGGCACAGAAGAAGGTAAATCCTCTGAGGCAGCAGCAGCAGTGCAATGAACAGGCATAAACTTAAACTGATTCCCAGAACGTTGAGAGTTACCTCATGAAAAATTCCCAGTGGAAGGACCATAGCGAGAGGATGAACCAGGAGAGTTACCGCGGGCTAGATTGTGGAAGCAACCTTGCTGTAGATGACCAGGACCAGTCTTGTTGCAAAACCGGTAAAGTTGAACTGGACAATGAACCAGAAGATGAGTAGATGGAAGACCTCGGTTTTGACAGTAATTACAAGCAGTGGACCGCTGTTGTGAAGAAGAACGCTGAGTCTGGGGAATAACAAGAACAGAGTCCACAGGGTGGGGATAGAAAGTACCAAGCCTAGTTTCCTCTGATAGTAATTTGGAAATAGCCTGCTCAAGAGTGGGTAAAGGAATGCGATGAAGGAGAATGCGTGCACCGGCTCAAAATGGGAAGTTAGAGCCATAAGAAACTGAACCAATTGCTGTTGGTCGCGATAAGTAGTAAACAGGGCAGCATCCTCAGTATGGGGCCATGGAGGTTCAGATAAAGCGAGCTGATCCCAAACAAAATAAATTTGGGAGAGGAAATAATTAATAGTCTGAGTTGGCTCTTGGAGTATACAGTGAAGATGACTCTAAAGCTGATATTGGTGAGCAAGACAAGTAGTCTGATATCGGTCTTTAAAAAAATCCCAGATGTCTTTTGCTGGAGCGGAAACAGAGTTAAGAAGGAATCGACCAAACTGAAGGCTGATAGATGTAGCAGATGTATTCCGAAGCCAAATGATAATCTGATAGTTCTTACTGTCCCAATCCTTCAAGCAGTCTGCATATTTGTTAGTGGATTCAGCGATCTCTTGGGTGGGTTTGCACACATCCCTAGTGATAATACGCCAAAGTTTCTTGCCTTTGAGGAATCTAGACATGGCTTGTACCCATAAGACATAGTTGGACCCGTCAAAAACAACTGAAATAGGGTGGTGAGAAGAGTCAGAACGATCCATGAAGTAAAAACAATACTGTAGCAGCAGAATCTGAAAAAACTGAGGGTACCAGTGAATTTAGAGGGTCAAAATCAGTGGGGAACCGGTCTGAACCGGCCCAAAAAGGCCAAAAATTGGACTGAACCGACTTGTTGAAGAGGCTGAACCGGATTAGGGCTGACGTTAGCCGTGTGGATCAGTAGCAACATGGGGCAGTCAGACGCATGCAGCTGAAGCGGCTCAAGCTGCCGAGGCGGCGCGAGTGGGCGTTGAGCGACTAGGGCATGAGCGGCTAGCAGCTAAGCCTGATGTACGTGACGTAAGGCGCGTGACATAGTAGAGGCGGAAGCGAGTGACGCGCCGGTGACAAAAGTGGCGCGTGAGGGCGCATGTGGTCTTATCTGAGGACGCTGTTGGTGGTGTTGGAATCGTCAAAAGATTCCGAGCACTTTGGTAGACTATATAAAAATTTTGAAGAATGTACGGGAAAGAAATAAACCTTCTCGTATAATCCTGTTGATCAAGTCTGCGCTCCTTCGTACGATATCGTTCTACTACCTGAAAATACAAACGTGAGCTAGCCGGCGGGTGTGTGCCGGAAACCTCTCCGATACCTAAGTCAGCAAACTAGACAAATAGACAAAAGCTCTATATATTCGGGAATCAAAATTGCGTTACCTCTCTATAGGTGATGTTTGTGAGCTTTTATAGGTTCCGCGTGGTACAATCCTAGTAGGACTTTTACTTCTCCATGCAGAGTCCTCCTAGGATTCAATCTCCTGAAGGATAATGCTTATCCTTCAACACCCCTCTCACTGCTTAAACCAAGTGAGATGGTTTTACCATGGCCGAACTACCATACGACCGAAATAATACTGCCATACTAGACAGGCAGGTATGGCCGATCCAACTTCTAGTCCGGCTCTTCCTTACCTTTCTTCTATCTCGGCTTCGAATGCTAAGACCGAGCTATCCATAGAAGTGTAGAGCCGAACTAACTCAGAACAGTCCTGAAGAAGGTTTCTCATACTTTGGTTTAGAGGATAGGACCAGGCTAACCGTAATTCAATGCGACCGAGCTAACTCTGAGTATTCCCAACTGGCAACCGAACTAACCGTAGTGCTCTTCTAGACCGGTGTAACTTCAAGGCTTCTTTTCGACCGGACTAACTCCTAGGTCTTCTTGGACCGAACTAACATATAGGCTTTGTATTCAGTTCTCCATTCTGCGGCCCATAACGGCCCATTACCTAGCTCGGCCCAATTTTCATATAAATTACCCTCTCAAAGAACAAAAAGGCTCTGAACAGTGATGGAACAGAAATAAATACCAGAAAAGTTGAAGCTTTCTGGTTAATGAGCCATAACCTTAAGATCTGATACCATGTTAAACAAGTTGAGAGAGAGAGAGAGAGAGAGAGAGAGAGAGAAAGTCTGTGTAAAATGTATTATCTCAAATCAATGTACATGGTCTCCTTTATATAGGAGAAATCATAGCTATCTAAACATACATACGTATCTATCTATATAGATATACATGGTCTATAGATTAACAGCTATCTAAACATATAGATATACATTAAACATGATATAGATATGCACTAACACAATGTAATGTGCCCTTTATTATTATTATTATTATTTTCTTTATTGTTTTTTATATTGTTGGGGATAGCTTGATTTGTTGAGAGGTGTGTTCACACTCTTTTTTTATTGGGTTTAATTGCAAAATTCAATAAAGATCGTGATTTAGGGCCATGACAATTGTTCATTTGTCTCGGTATTTTTTTACATGGGTTTGAGTCACGCGAATCAATAACCTCTTCTTTGATATGGGTTTGAGCATTTATATATAATAATGTGTGTCATTACTGATTCACATATATCTTAATTTTTTTATTGCTTTGATATTGTTGGGATAATTTGATTTGTTGAGGGGTGTGTTTACACTGTTTTTTTTATTGGATTTAATTGTAAAATTGGATAAAAATCTCAAGATACACTTTTACTAACTAGATTTTAAAGCTCGTGATTTAGTATGATGACAATTGCTCATTTGTCTCGGTTCTTTTTTGACATGGGTTCGGGTGACATGAATCAACCTCTTTTTTGACATGGTTTTAAGTGTTTATATATAATAATGTTATGATGACTAAAGTTTTATACTGTGTCATTACTGATTTACACATGTCATTTATTAGTTTTGAAATTTTGTACTTATCCAATGCTTTTGATTATTTATTTGTTGAAAACTGAGTCTGAAATTTAATTGTGACTTTACAAATCAGTGTGCCAAGATTTCGTAGCAAAATGATTTTTCTTTCCTTCCTTGGTCTGGTGAAGTTGGGTTCAGACTGACTGTTATGCAATTTCTTGTTTGACGAGTCATTTTTCTATGTTAAATTGACAATCAAATGATTTGAATAATGAGAAAAATATATGAAAAGCAAATAGAAAGTGTTTTAAATTTTTTACATACCTCAAATTTATCCATATAAAGACTAGTTTTTGGAAGCTGATTTACTAGAATTTTTATTTAGGCATATTCATTCCACTAGTTTGGGAAGCAAGACAGAAGTTTCACCAATTATTCCTAGAACAAATGCCAACTTATACATATTAATCTATTCATTGGTAACAGAAACAGCTCTAAATTGTTTTAGTAATCTAAATTATCTTATGTTGCTCTGCCATGTGTTCTGAATTTTATGCGTGCCGTACATCCTACTTCAAGTAAGAAAAGATAGTGAAGAAGACAAAGGAGGCCTTCCAAATCCTCAATGTGCTGGTGCTTATTTTGTTTGCATGGATTGATAGAATATCCAATTGCCTCGTCCTTTATCTTTTAAAATTTTGTCTGTTAATGTTTGTTGATGTTTCCTATGATTGTCATTTATTTCAAACTGGGATGGTCAACATAGATCAGCAGGTTATAGATAAATATTAGAACAACGTTTTTTCTTGATAATAAAGTCCACGAAAACCCTATTCATCTAAGCAGACTATAACAACTATCAATCCATCTCAGCCTGTTAATCTCCAAGGGGGGTTAATCAATTCTTGCATATGCCATTTTGTACTGATATTGATATTATTAGCTTCCCTGTGCAGTTTTTCAGGCATCATACTTTTCCTTTGCTGCTTTTTTGTCATTTTTTGATTTTCGCTTTTTTGGTGAAGAACTGTTTGCTAAAAATCAGATTACTTCTCTGATTCACAGATTGCTATGACCCCTTGGATCCAAATGGTAACGTGACAGTTACCTTCGACATTCTCCAATGGACAGTAGATGGCTATGTGGTTGGTATCAAAATTAATAATCTGGATGTTATTTGGTTCAACCATGCTGTCAATTATTTTATGAAATATCTTGCAGCTGTTTAACATTAAAAATTGACGAGTGTATGTGCATCTTATGAAAATTGATTAATCCCATTATATTATGATCTACATCTGATGAGTCCATTATTGTTTCTAATTCCATCTAGATAAGTCTACAAACCCCTTGGGTAGAACTCACCTTTGAAAAGGGGCTTGCAAGGAGGATGCCCAAGAGGCAACCGACGTCCTAGTGGCCCATCGTTCCCAGCTAGGTGAACCTATCTCTTAGAGGTTACTGCCCTCCACAGGTTGCACCATCCGTGACTCAACCACTGAGTAGCAACCCATGTGATCCCATACTCGCATAGGTTGTGTCCAATCCCATACTCAACGTGGTGGCTAGCTCTGATACCAAATAATATGAACCCTTAGGTAAAATTCTCCATTGAAAACCAGCTTGAAAAGGGGGCTGGCCAACAGATTTATATGCAAATACTAAGGCATTTTGTTCACCAATGTGGGTTCGTAACAGTTCCCTATGCTAAATTCATGTCAAAAATGTTTTAGGATTTCAGTGGAAATCTCACCATATGATCTACTCTGATAAGGTGATTGAAATGGCCAATCCATTCCACACATTCAACTTGTCTGTACCATTGCCAGTAATACAGGGTGGATATTTAATTTTTCATGGGATCATCACCTAATTTTTTGCATCTATTATTATGCAAATTACTCATCTCTAACGCAGGCATTGTTTTTAGGCACGAGTAACCATCCAAAACTATTATCAATACCGTCACATTGATAAACCTGGTTGGCAACTAGGATGGACATGGACCAAAAATGAGGTCATCTGGTCGATGAACGGTGCTTTTGCCACCCAACAAGGGAATTGCTCAACCTTCACGTCCCAAATACCGCACTCCTGCAAGATAGACCCCGTTATAGTTGATCTCTTGCCAGATGCTGCAAATGAAAACAAATCGAGTGACTGTTGCCGCGGTGGGCTTCTTTCTGCTTGGGCTATCAATCCTTTACAATCGTTCTCATCATTTGAAATCACGGTTGGCCACTTAGAAGGGAATACTACTGGGTACATACCTTTAAATCTTACTTTAATGGCACCAGGACCCGGTTACACTTGTGGCCAACTGGAAGACACTGATCCCACAGTTTCTTCGGTTATTGGGGGTAGAAGACAAGAACAGGTGTTCAGTAAGTACTTCACTGTCACTGGAAAATTGCACAAGTTCAATTTCTAAATAATTTTACAAAATATATATATAAAGTGTAAAATTTCATAACTATATTCAAAATTGAGAAATTTCACAATTTTTGTAGTCAAAACTGAGAATTTTCACATTACAGTTTTTGAAACTGTGAAACTTCACATTTTCAAAAGTGTAATGCTGTAGAAATTAGATACTAATATTAATGACAATCATTTAATACATGAAAAGTAAACCTGGTTTGGTGATCCAATACTATGACATATAAGATTCTCATGATTGTGAAGCATTTGATAAATTTGATAGATACAATTATTAAATGAGGTTTAGTTTTGGCATTAAGGAATTTTTGCATACAATCAGGTACATATACTGCTGTATTACATCACATTTGATCTTCAGAAGGTGCAATGTTCTACCTCAATTAGGTTGATATTGCTATCGTCTATCACAATGTAGGTCTTGAAAAATATTTTTTGGGGATAAAATAGGTGACCCCCACAATGTGAAATCCGATCTCCTCCTTGAGATTGTAATCCCCCTTTTTTCTCGAATTATGATGCTTTGATTTTTTCTCGAGGCTTTCAGTTATAGATGAAATGAAGCAACTATTAAGTTATTCCAAAGAAATTGGAGTTGGTCAAAACATTACCAATCATTGAAGTTGCTGCACAATCACAGCTGAAACTCCCCACACAATATTAAACTTTTTTGGGTTTTTTGAAATTTTTTTTTTTTTTTGTTTAAAACAACCCACTTTTTAGAAAAAAAATAAGACGCTTCCGAAATTTTGAAAACTGCTCTCACAAAAAAAATGAAAGCTGTAGGAAAACAATGGATTTTTTAAAATTTTTCATTATTTTTGTTTCCAAAAACATGAAAAATAAAAATGAAAATACTTTCTTTCCACTCTTTAAACAAAAAGAGAGCACTAGGGATGAACAATTGATTACGAAAAAGCAAGGCGGCCTAGTGTGTTTAGAAGCACAAAAATTGAATATTCTGTGCAATGAAATTGACTGACTAGAAAGTTCTTTTTTTTGCCCTGTTAGTGTTTTAGGATTACAATTCTCTCAAAAATCAGTTTTTTATTTTTATTTTTATTTTGTTTGGGAATCTGATGATGATCTTGTGGTTTACAGGGACATGGAAATCATCATGCACATACTCTAGTTACTTGGCTAACAAAGAACCAGTTTGTTGTGTTTCCTACTCAACATTCTACAATCCTATCATCACATCATGCCCTCAGTGCATCTGTTGCAGATCATCAAATCCGAATCCAACGTCATGCATTGGGTGAAAACATGTTTTTCTTTGTGAATATCTATGTTTATCAACAATGTTAGCTTTTTTATAGGTTTAATTGACACTTTTTGTGTGTTTACGTGTATTTTAACAGCAAAGGTAATCCAGTAACGCAGTCAGATCTTGCAAGTAACCCTGATATAGTGCAATGCACTGATCATATGTGCCCACTTCGTGTCCACTGGCACTTGAAGAACAATTACAAGGATCAATGGAGAGTCAAGTTGACGATATCGAATTACAACTATGGGAAGAGCTACTCAGATTGGAATGTGGTAGTTCAGCATCCTGGTTTTAGCCAGTCCGCAATAACTTAAAGTTTCAACAATACAGTGCTTCCCACTGTTGGGATCACAGGTATTTCATACTACTGCTTCACTTCACTTTCAAAAACAGAGTTTCACTATTGAATTTTGATAAGAGCTACTGAATTAAAGCAGAGTACTCAAATTCAACTAAAATTACCCGAATATCCATAAGAAGAGAGAAACAGATATATATATATAAAGAGAGAGAGAGAGAGAGAGAGAGAGAGAGATAAGAGAAAGGGAGCTCCTACCTTAGTTTTCCCCAAGCTAGTGGTGACTCAACCGCCTCTCAGTCTTGTGATGCCTTCCGTCCGATTCTCAAGAGTTTTTGCTCCTTTACTCTTTTTTTTTTAGTGAAGGCCGCACTCATGAATGGTTCCAAAATGATATGCTATTCCATCTCATCCTCTCCCCCCAGATGGTAGGAAGAAGATAAAGGGGGAGGAGTTTTGTACGTCAACTGAACTGGGTTGTGTTTATTTAGATTCAAAATGGGGAGGAGTTATGTACTTCAACTGAACTGAGTTGTGCCTATTTAGATTCAAAATGGCAAAAGGACCAGACAGCGGTAGGAGCGGAGAAGGTATTGTGCGTTTTGAGATACTATACAATCAATAAAAGGAGTGGATCAAATCCAATAATAAATAATTATAATTATAAAAAAAAAAGTTTAAGGATTTCTTTTAGGAAAGGGATTAAGGAAAATAGGATTCCTATATATTATTGTGCATGTATGTATGTTGATCAAGTATTTGGCATCACAGGTACTTCATACTACTGCTTCACTTCACTTTGAAAAACAGATTTTTACTAATTGAATTTTGATTAGAGTTTGTGAAGTAAAGCAGTATTCAAATTCAACTCAAATTACCAGAAATTCCATAAGCAGAGAACGACAGATATATAGAGATAAATACATATATCATTGTGCCTGTATGTATTTTGATCAAGCAATTGGATCCTCTCCTATGAGCCTTTTTTTGAGGCACAGCCTAGCAATACATGTATGAATCACTGTGCTACCGGTGTCAAAACAGTATCACATGAAACAAGTTTTTGTTCTTTCTCAGTCCCCGCTTTATTGAGAACCTTATGCATTGGGTTGCCCTTCTTTTAAATGGCCACTAATTTAGTTTAGAGCCATGAAATATCTCAATGTTTTGTGGGGAAAGTTTGCAGTTAACAGTGTGTTTTTCTGAGAGATCATTAGAGCATTTTTCCACAATTATGCCAAAGTTGTGGCACCTATGGTCCCAAACCTTGCAAATTTGAGGACTGTACGGGCAGAGCCTAGAGGATCTTCAATGGGCGAAGCATTTAGAGAATTTTAGGCATTTTGCATAGCCTTATCACAGAATGGAGCTCCAACATCATAGACAACACAGTACGCATTTTACGTCATCCTCTCTTGGCTAGCTACATTTGAAGAGTTTTGGAACCTAGTTAAATCAATTTCAAGAATAGAAAGTGTTGTTGGAGTATACACTAGGCAAAGTGGTTAGACAAAAAACAAAGTATACTTTTGTATGTACTTTTGTTAGGCAAATTGCCGATTAGTGTTGGAGTTGCTCTCGGAAACCTGATATATAACTCAACAAAGTTGTGACATTAGTCTGTATTTTCATTTATACTATTTTGTGATATGCTAACTTGTTGACAATGACGGCAGCATATTAATCAAACTGCCTAATAATTGAATTCTCTATCCTCTCTGTTTGTTGTATTTCTAGGAAAAGATTATGCAATCAGGATAATTTCCCAAATCCCAATAGACAAAAGATTAAAAAAAATGTAGACTTTCTTTTCATTACTGGCTTCAGAATAGAAACTAAAAATCTGGTAAAGTGTCGGTCTGATGAGTTGGGTTCTAATAATTCACAAAAGATGAGAAATAAATTGAACAAGCATGGCCGTTCCTTGTTGGGATGTACCACTAAACCTAAATTGGGGTTATATGCTAAATATTATGGCAGAGCAATTTATGAAAGTCTCCATAGTGGGCTTGATTTTACCAAATATGATGAGAACGTGAACTTCCAACCATTTATGCATTGGAGAGACTTTCTTATTTCGTGCCAAAGTAATGTATAAAGCACATGCTGAAAGAAGTGAAATCAAAGGGCATTACTCGACTGCTACAGTTGGTTATCATATTCCCACTATTCAATTAGATGCGAAATCTAGAAAGCCTGTTTTCAGGTTTGTAGAAAACGTTTTCTTGTCCGAATCCTTCCATTTTACTAAAACTATTGCCTCAAACCGTTTTCTTTTCTCGTACTAGATGTTTTTGAAATTCTCATTCATGGGAATTTTGCAGACGAAATTGCACTCTTCTGGGGACTAGAACACTACAACAGTCAGCTGTTGACTGCAGATGAAAAGCAACCAGGCTCAGTGACAACAGAGGTACTCCTGGAAAAGGACTCGAAGTCGTTCACCTTGAGAGATGGATGGGCCTTTCCAAGAAGAATTTATTTCAATGGTGACAACTGTGAAATGCCTCTTCCAGACACATTCCCTATGCTATCAAATGGAAGCTCGAGCCAAAAACCTACTCACCACCACTTCATACTTCTTTTTCTGATCATTTTGACTCTCAAAACATTACTGGTTTGATTTTGATTTTGATTTGCTCTTTACAATGCTGCCCTCCAATATTTTTTTACTTATAATTGTATTGGCTTGAATTTTTGTATTTTGCAATTCCTGTCTTGTCTAAATAACCAAATTTTATCAGTTGAACATGCTTGCATGCAATCGTGTATAAAGGCAAATTTCAATTGTAAAGATCAAATTTCTACTTTCAATTTGTGGAGTGATTTTGGGTATACAAACAAATCAGTAGATGTAATTTATTGGCAAACTAGTTTTGCATTTGGTCACCATGATCAGTTGAAAGGTCTGAGCTTGGTCTCAGAAGGTGATGTTGGATTAATCATAGGACCATGAAATTTTTGTGCAGAGAGTGTAGATGTCATGTGGTACCTTCATCTACTGTGATTGACTCAACAATGTGGTTCATTGCATCTATGTTAAGTGTGCATATGTGATTGGTAGAAGATATCATCTAACAATGTCACATGGTTCCCTCAATAATTTTTCCATAAGACTGGGGCATAGATTCTATGTCCCATTTTTGGTTTGTCAAAAGACTCGAGATTATCTTGGAAGCATGTGTGTGAAATATATGCATATATTTTCATAATGAATTTAGGTTACACGATAGTTTTTCTATGCATGTGACAACATATTTAGATTTTTTTAATTAACTTAATAGGGGTGCCCACAATAAAAATAAATTTCAGATTTCACAGAAAAAACGAAATGAAAAAGTAAGATATAAATAAAATAATAAATTCAGCATATTGTGTAGAGTTCTTATTTTTAGTGACAAAAAATTATAAGATGTCAAACTGTCACAAGTTTTCAAATAAATTTGACATCTCTAAAATGTTCTTACAAGTTTTTATTGAGCACCATTTATATCAAATCACAACCCACACCAGAAGAAGAAAAAAAAACAAACAAACAAACAAAACTACATACCCAAAATTCATACACAAAAATTTAACCATAATGACTTTAGGGAGAATATCAAAAAAGTGAGAAATTTAAAATTAAAAAAAAAAAAAAAAATTTCAAATTCAAGGAAGTACAAGGCTCGCCTACACAACTCTAACACATGAATTACTCATACCTTCATGTTTTTTTATTGGCATTGCTTTGTGAATTTAGACGGCTTTTTTGGCATTGCTCGCAACAAAAACAAAACTAGGTAGTTTTCAAGGGCATTTGCGTTGATTGTAGCGTGTGGTGAGGGTGGCATAGCAAGGGCAGGCGTCGAGGTTGCCAGAGGTGCCAGGAGGAACACATTGGCACTTCCCACAGCAACTCCCACATGCCCTCTTGCACAGTCTTGGCCTTTTTGACAATCTACAACCTTCCTGCACAAGCTGCCCCGCAATCTACACACAAAAAAACATACAACTCACTTTCAAATTCAATCAAAAAATAGTTCAAACCAGAAGCTGCAATAGATATCACAATTAATATATATAACAAGCACAATTACCCATGGGCTTGCTGATATCTGTTAGACCATTGCTAGTCTGCATAGTGCATGTAGCATATGGTTAGTAAAAATATGATTACAATTGATCTAAAAAGATTAATGCAATGTGCTTTGTTTTGGAGGGATTGAGAGAGATTTACCGCTGCTTGATTGGTCGCTGCTTGGGCAAGGTTAAGAAGGAGAAGAGAGAGGAGTAGTGAAGCAATAAGAGGTTTAAAGATTGCCATTGATGATAAATTTGTTGTGAACAGAGTGGTGGTGATCAAGAGAGCTTGGTGTAATTATAGGAACCTATGAGTCTGGTTTTTGGCTTGGTACACAGAATGAAGATAATAACTGTATTTATAGTCTCAGAGAGAGAGAGAGAGAGAGAGAGAGAGAGGTGGGCAGGCTTAATTGAGGGAGGAGAAAAGATAGCAAAACTGAAGCAAGGTGCCATTGCATGCATGGGCATATTATTGGGAAAGCAAACCAGAGGGTATGCATATAGGCTGGCAATATGGCCTACCTACCTACCTAAAACTTGAGAAATTCCAACTCCCCAAAGTGTACACAATATATACTTTGGTAATTGTAAATTCATATCAGTAATCAACCATCCAAGTGAAGTTTTAAAGAAAAAGATTTTCATAGGTAATTATTCAGTAGCTTCAGACTTATATATATAACTGTCACTCACTTTTGTTAGGTAATTAAAAAATAAGGATGGCTAATAATGTTTTTTTGTTTTTCACTTATCAAGAACACTATGTAGATAATGTCATGTAATATTCTATGACTACTTAATAATTTTTTAATTTTTAATTATGCATCTAACTAGAAATTATTAGTATAATAGTACAAGGACCATTTTAGATTCTTGTTGTACTTCGTCTCACTAAGTCCAAATTTAGTTAATATAGTTTAAGGGTCTCTCCACTTAATGTCAATTGATTTTGCGTTAAAAGTTTCTGATAAATCTAACATGACATCAGAGTTAATCTTAGGCAACCTCATAAATTTATCCCCGATCTATTTATTTTATCTTTCATCTTTCTATCACCTCCACATGTGACCTTACCATAGGTGTAAGAAAGTATTACAGACTTGTCCAACATTGTTTTTTAGGAAAATTATACAATAGTCCCAGAGTACTACGTGGTCATACTCATTCACCAATCACTATTCATTATGCCTTCTCATGTTCCTCAATCACTCAACACAAATAATCAATACTCTACATTTTTTACTAATCATATTACCATAAAATATCACGTGACCGTACTCCCAAATTACTGAATAATTACCTGTTTTCGTAAGTCATCTAAGCTCATTTAATATAGTGATATAGTCTAAAGGCCTCTCTACTTAATACCAATTGATTTTAAATTAAATACCTCCAATAAATCTATTGAAGTGGTTGACAGGTTTAAAAGCTTTTATTAAACAATTGCAGAAGGTACCACCCTTTACAACCCTAATACCAATTGATTTTGAGTGAGCTAACAATGAAAAACATAGATGATTGTATAAATACATTTGTTTATTATGTGATGCCTTGGACTATTCAGACAATGTGAAAATGTGATGGGTTCACCAAATAGCTAGCTACTTGTTCGTTGTGCAAATATCATGGAGGGGTCCTCTAGCTCCAATATCCAGAGTATGTCTGTACGTGCTTCCCAGCTGGAACACTAATGCCACTTTATCAAAACCCCATTTACGTACATATGAAAAAAATAGCATTTGGGTGAAATATTTTTTAAAAATAATTATAATATATATAAGAATCTTTTGAATGCACTAGGACTTGCACCTAATAAAAAAGAACTTGCACTTTTATAAAAATGAAATTATTTTCAATTGTTTTGAAATTTTCAAATGTATTAGTAATTGGGCGCGTGCGTTGCATGTGACACGTGATTTTTCATCAACTGTTAATAATATAATTAAGCATATCTCTTAAATTGGTATGTGAAATGTATACAAATAAAGTATGAAGGCTTGTATGGATAAATTGATCTGTATCCAAAATATAATTAAGTAAGAAATTAATACATACTTGACTGAAGAATTTAAATAATAAATGAAAAATTTTATAAACATAAAATGTGTGCATGAGGTACATTATTTTTCTTAAACTTTACAACAGATAGGACAATTCATGTTTCAACTCGTCTAACTTTGCTTAGAGAATATATTGCAATAAATCTTCTGTAGTTTTTGTTTTATCATCTTCTTGTTTTTCTTCTTACTCACTATTATAACTCATTATAATAAAAATATTTTAATGAGTAAGAATTTAAGGCGATATCATATTGTTATGAATTTCAAAATCCAGTTTCCCTTGTAATTTTTTTTGTAAGGGGAAAAAAAATGCAATTATTGTCATGAGGAAAGTGTTTTGCAAAGTCTTGGCATGTTATTGAAAGTATTTGTTGTGGACACTTGTTTGTATGACACGTACGTATATATATTGAATATAAATTGATAGGAGAACAATACACAATTTCACAGTTTTTTCCTAGCAAATATAACTGTATTACTAAAGCGATACATGTTAGAAATTTAAAGTATCCGATAGTAATATAGCATTACAGATTGATAATGTATGAATATAATAACATATATAAATTTATATTTATATTTTTTTATATATATGTAAGATATCACAAAAATAATATGTGAAATCTTTTGTAACAATATAATACAAGTGATAATGAGAAGTTATTTATTCATAGTTAAATAGTTCGTCATAATGTAAATGTTCAGTGTTATATTATTGTGTGTATGCACTATTTTTTAATTAGATTATTAAATTCACATAAAAATTGAAATGAATTTGTGCATAATTTGTATAAAATTAGAGATTAGTGAAGAAAGACTTAAAAAAAGAACAATTTATAGTGTTTGGTTTGGTTTATTTTTTCAAATTTTTGTTTTAAATTTTTTTATTTCCATGTTTTTTGTCTTCAACACTGTTTTTTTTTTTTTTTTAATAACTCTTTTATTTTATTTTTAGATTCACTTAATTAATACTTTTTTATTTTTTAATTTTACTTTTAGATTTAGATTCATTTAATCTAAACACACTTAGACAATATTTGTTTTGTATTCTTTTTGGAAAAAAATATTATGAATAATAATAATAATAATAATAATAATAACAACACAACAACAACAACAACAAAAAATATATATATAATAAAAAAATCAGTACATGTTTGAATTTATAAATTTTTTATCAATATTTTACTTTTTAATTCTATTTAGATTATTAAATATTAAATTTTCATGTAAAAGTATAATTTAAATATAGAATATGAAGAAATTTTAGTATCTTTAATCATCAAAACTGAAAAAATATGAAAATTGAAAATTGAAAAACATATTTAAAAACAAAAATGCTTCTTACACCCAGTGATTCATCACCCCCACCACCCCCAGTGCCACGTGGCACTGTGGGATTGGAAGGAAAAAAAAAAACAGTTTTCTGGCCAGTGGGGGCGCCCCACGTCACTGGGGGTCAACCCCCACTGGGGGTGCCAATCAGTGTTGTTTAAAAAATAAAACCAACGAAAGTGATTCTTATTTAGAATTTTTTTTGTTACAGTTCATAAAATATAATTCAAACAAAAAAGAAAGTGTATAAAAGATAACCTGCAAATTTTTGAAATGCAACACAAATCTCTATTTTAAAAACGCATGAGCTTTTCTCTGTCTAAATTCAAAGGAATGCATACAACTGTAAGATTCAACCAAAATTATTTATAGTAATTTGATCTATGATGGAGAATTATAAATATTATATATATCAGTATAGAAGTAGATACAAAAAATAAAATTTAAAAAGTAATTATTTTTTATTCTTCAATCATCATCAATATAAAAAATACGGAGACTTTTTTTTTTTTTGGGGGTTGTTGTTGATAAGAAAGGATATAGTTTATTTATATTTATATAGGATTCTTAGAAATAGATATATTATTTTTAAATATTTAACTCTAAAAATATAGAGATGGTTTACATACGACTCTTGATAACTTTTAAAAAATATATTAAATTAAGAGGATAAAATTAAAATTAAAAAAAAAAAAACAAGTAAAAAAAACGTAATAGATTCTTCACACTTTATAATAGTAGTAGATGTATATATACAATTCAATGGCCCTCTGAAATATGGGGTGGTGTGTTTGGAAACCCTCTAGAGAAAGTCATTATTCTTAAAAGACCCTCTAGAGAAAATCATTATCATGTCTTTCAAGAATTCCACCTTTTCTTTTTATACCAAATCAATAACAAGAAACTTAATAATTACATGACCCAAAAAATTAAAATGAAAATTATGAAAAAGGGACAATTCCATTAAATGAAAACATCTCGTGATAATATCCATTATTGTTGTTGGAAACTACAAACATTATATATATATATATATCTACTAACGGTGCTGACGGTTGACACACACAATACATGTACAATTTAAATAAATAAAAATAAAATAAAATGTATTGTGTACTAGTCAAGTAATAAAAGTTATTCATGTGATATAATTTAAGGTTCAAGTCTTCTCCTCTCATTTATCTTTTTTTTTTTTAAATAAAAAAGTGGACACATGGCAGCATAAGAAATCAAGGCTTCAGGGGAGTTGGGGTGCCTGCTATGTACCTAGCACAGAATGCCTGCTATGCACCCAGCACCGCAGGCACTGCCGTGCGGCCTATGGGCTTATTTCGGGATCCGTTTTGATAATCCGAACCGTTCACATTTTAGAATACATTGAGTAGAACATACCTGTAAAAAATTAAGTTAATCGTGTTAGGTTTTATTTCTTGGCAATCCCGTTTGACAAAACTCCTTTCAGTTGTACTTGTTTTCGCACTTTTTATTTCAGTGAGACTATGAGTTGTTAGATGCAAATCCAACCTGAATTGTGCCTTGCAGAGAAGTTTGTGATGTTAATGCTTCCAAGATTGCCACTTCGCTAATTATGATGGGGATCGAGCTGCCCAGTCAGCTCGTGGGGGTCGAGGGGGCAGCACCCCTTGACGGGTCCAGGGCAGCGCCACGGTGGGGTCGAGGGGCAGCGCCCCCGAAACAAAATGCAAAAATGCATTCAAAGTTGCCTGTACGCTCGAGCGGAAATTCCTCCGCTTGAGCGGAGAATGCTGGGTTTCAGAAGTGTGTTCGCCTGCAAAAATACTGGATGTTGTTTTTTCCCGCTCGAGCGGAACTTTCCGCGCTCGAGCGTAGGTCCGCTCGAGCGGAGATCGCGGGACAGTTTTCTATAAATACGTATCTAGGATTACTTCTCCAGATCTTCTTCTTGGGTTCTAGGGTTTATATCTGGGGATATTTTGCTAGTTTTCTTTGATGTTTTGATTGAGTGTTCAACTCATGGTTTAAAGAGTATATATCAAAGGATTATTTGTTTGTTCTACATAAAAGAAGAGAGAGTTGTTCTTCGGTGGATTCTGAAGAATTCGAGCCTAAAGCTTTGGTGGATTCTGGAGTGGCTCATCGTCAAGACAATTCCGAGGTGAAGACGGGATTGGAAGAGGCACATAGGGGTTGGTTCAATTCAGGCGTGGATTCGCTAGGTAATTGAGAGTATACCTGTGTAATTCCTTTTTGTCTTTTTAGTGGATTGTTTTGTGGCATTTGCCCGTGGTTTTTTTTATCACAATTGGAGGTGTCCAATTATGGTTTTTCTACGTAAAATCGTTGTGCCGATTTGTCTTGATTGTTTGATTGTGATTGTTATATACTGCTTAAAATTGATACATAATCACAAATCAACATCTAAGGGATTTCTAGATTTTTTCAATTGGTATCAGAGCGGGTCGCTCTATTTTTTTTGTTTTACAAATCTATTAGAACGAGATCTTGTTTGATTTGTAATAATGGATACAATTCGTGAGGGAAATTCTATAGTTCGACCACCCCTACTTGACGGATCCAATTATTCTTTTTGGAAAGCTCGGATGAGATCGTTTTTAAAATCTATTGATGAAAAAGTTTGGCAATCTGTCATGTATGGGTGGACTAAACCAACGATTACCATTGATGGAGTAACTTTCCCCAAACCAATTGACAAGTGGGACACAATTAATTACCAAAATAGTAGCTGGAACAGTAAAGCTATCAATTCTCTTTTTTGCGTTGTCACACCTGAAGCGTTTAGTCATATTTGCAATTGTGAAGTCGCAAAAGAGGCTTGGGATATCTTACAAACTATTCACGAGGGCACTCCTTCTGTTAAACGCTCAAAACTTCAAAGGCTCACGTCTAGTTTCGAAAACCTTTCAATGAAAGATGGTGAGACCTTTGATGAATTTTATGCGAAGTTGAGTGATATTGTAAATTCCAGCTTCAATTTAGGTGAAAAAATACTAGAATCCAAAGTTGGGGGAAAATTTTTGAGATCCTTGCCCGATCGGTTCCAACCAAAAGTTACGGCTATTGAGGAGGCTCAAGATGTTGACAACCTCAAGCTGGATCACTTGGTTAGAAATCTCCAAACTTATGAGACACATAGGAATTTCAAAAAGAAACAAAAAGATGCTATTGCTTTTAGTAGTGCTCATAGAGTTGGAGAGGATTCTGATGAGGATTGTGAGATAGATTCTAAGATTACGGCTGCTTTTGTTAAACAATTTAAAAAAAAAATTTGAAAAAGAATCCTAATCTTTTGGAATCTACTCATTCTCATAAATCTAAAGGCAAAGATAAACTCAAAATTAATTCTATAGCCAAGAAGGAGAAAGGAAAGATACAAGGGAACTCTGAAAGAGTCCAATGCTATGAATGCCAAGGATTTGGCCACTTTGCTTCAGAATGCCCCACCCGTTTGAAGAAGAAGAAAGCCCTCGCCATCACTTGGGATGATGAATCAGAATCTGATGAAGATGAAAGTGACAACGAAGATCAAGGCGAAGAGGGACAAAAACAATTCCTTGCTTTCATGGCGGCTTCCGAAACTGAAGGACGAACAGAGTATCCGAAGAGGTCGGTTGAGAATGCCACTGATGATGAATCCTCGGAGAGTGATGATGAAGAGCTCGAGCAAGCTTATAAAAAGTTGTATAAGGAGTCTTTTAACTTATCCAAATTGAATGACAAACTCACAACGAAACTCAAAGCATGTGAAAGTGAGAATGTCAAACTTAAGGAGGAGATTTCTGAGGTTAGGATTGATGCCATCAAGATAGATAATGATCAACAAGCTCTTTGTGCAAAACTCTTGACTTGTGAGACGGAGAGGAATGAGCTACAGCAAATCTATGCAATGTATGAAGAAAAGATTGAATCTCTCGAGATGTCTCAAGTTGCCTTAGAAGAACTAATGATCAAGAAAGAGGAAGAGCTCAAGTGTGCTATGGCTACCATTGGTCTTCGGAACAAAGGATCAAAGACTTTGGACAATATCATTGGGTCTCAACAAATTTGTTCTGACAAGTGTGGCATTGGCTTTGGTGGTAAGAAAGAGCAAAAACAGAGTGCTTCCACATCTCATGATACAAGAACTCAAGGAAAGGAAGAACAAAATATTCAACATGAGGATGGACTACTCAAACTTCCTAGAGTCGGTAAGGCCAAAGAAAAGAAAGTACACCCTGTACACCCCGTGTTTATTTGTCATCATTGTGGTATGCATGGTCATATTCGCCCTTATTGTTATAAGTTGCATGGGAGAGTTTCTCATCGAGATGGAAGAAATTCCAACTTCTCGTGGGGTAGGAGACACTTCATTGGTGGTAATGAGGTTAAGGGTCATATTAGACTTCGTTATTTTGATGTGCTTGAAACCAAACATGGAGCGAGTTTGCATTTGCCTAGCTCTAAGTTGGAAACCATGTCAAGACGGGTTTTCATTAAAGGAGAAGGGAACCACAACGTCAAGACACCACCCAAAAATCGCAATTCTCACAACTTTGTTCATACTAAAGCGGTTTGGGTGAGAAAACTTGACTTGTGTTAATTTGTTTAGTTGTTTTAGTTTTTGGGTTTCTGTGTGTGTGTGTGTTTTTTTTTTTTTTTTTGGGTCATTTAATGTGTGGTATCATTTAGTATGTCCTTGTTCATTTTATGTCTTGCTTTTGTTTAAAAAAAAAATGAAAAAAATCCAAAAAGATTTACTTAGTATGGTTTTGCAAGCTTGAAATTTTTGAGAAGTCCTTGGTGCATATTGGAATTGATAAGAATCTCCATTACATGTTAATATGTGTGTGTTTTTTGTGGTCATTACTCATTTCGGAGTGTGTTCTTTGATTAGTATGTCTCATTCTGTACACACTCTTGGATTAGTAAATATCGGAGTCTTCTGCCTTAGTGATTTTTTTTATGGACTTCTGACATTACATCTTTTGCTTTTATAGAGGAATTGACCTATACTAGCATATCATGGGTGATGTTGAGTCTCTTAACCACCTTCCATCTTTTTGCACCTCCATGGCTTTCCCCTCTGTTCTTTGTAGTCCAGGCATGAGGAAAAGGCTACCTCAGAGTCACCAACCAGGCTATCCTTATTATATCCATGCTTCTCTAGTTCGGTTTTCATACTCTTGAGCGTGTCAGTCGCCAATGAGTGTGCAAAAGAAAAGAAAAAAAAAATGTGCACAAGATAGAAAAGAAAAAATATGCAAAAGAAAGAAAAGAAAAAATGTGTGAAAAAAAAAGAAAGAAAAAGATTCATTGATTGAGGGGGAGCCTCCGCTTTTACTCACCAAATACCCCTTGATTCCTAGTGGTTTGACTTTCCTTTGTTGTGCTTAGATTCTCTTGTCGGAGGTCCAGCTATCAGATCACTACTAGGATTTGAATCTTGTGTTTGTCAAACTCCAAGAGTCACACACACACTTTTATCATGGGATCTATGCTTTTCACATAATGCATCACTTTCTTTTATGAGGAATCTTCTAGAGGCTGTGCATATTGTGTTTTCAAGTAATTGTGCTTATTGGATAATCTTGTGTGTTTCAAGGTCCAAATTTGAAATTCCTTGTTTGCTCCACCATATTTTTATTTTTGTCGTTTTCTTCTTGTTCATTTTTTTCAATTTGTGGTTACTATTAGTGAGAGGGAGTTTGGTTCATTTTGGATTGGTTTGGTAAGGGAGTTTGGCATTAGTTGTTTTGTGTGTTGCTATGCACTGTTTGTTTATTATTTCCTTCTTGCATGCTCCTGATATTTCCATCATCATATCATTGCTTGTGTGTTTTTTGATCTTGCTTTAGTTGATTGAGCTTCCTTTGTCAATTCGTGACAAAAAGGGGTAAAAAGTTCATGTGTCTTAGGATTTCATGTATTCATGTCATGTGTCAGGTGCATGTGTCTTAGTTTTCATCTATTCATACTACATGTTCGTAAAATCTCCAAGTCACATCTATTCATGTTTTCCATCTCATACTTCAAGTTAATCTTGTCATATGTTTATTATTTTTTTCATATACTCTTGTGGGACTAATAGTTGTTTTGGAGATTGTGGCACTAATTACTGTTTTGCAGATCATGACCTTGAGAAAGAAGTTGGCTTTCGTTGGCTGTAATGGGTTGGGATAATTAGGATTTTATTTGTTAAGTGTGTTTTGTCACGGCATTGCCAAAGGGGGAGATTGTTAGGTTTTATTTCTTGGCAATCCCGTTTGACAAAACTCCTTTCAGTTGTACTTGTTTTCGAACTTTTTATTTCAGTGAAACTATGAGTTGTTAGATGTGAATCCAACTTGAATTGTGCCTTGCAGAGAAGTTTGTGATATTAATGCTTCCAAGATTGCCACTTCGCTGATTATGACGGGGATCGAGCTGCCCAGTCAGCTCGCGGGGGTCGAGGGGGCAACGTTGTGTCTTAGGATTTCATGTATTCATATCATGTGTCAGGTGCATGTGTCTTAGTTTTCATCTATTCATACTACATGTTCGTAAAATCTCCAAGTCGCATCTATTCATGTTTTCCATCTCATACTTCAAGATAATCTTGTCATATGTTTATTGTTTTTTTCATATACTCTTGTGGGACTAATAGTTGTTTTGGAGATTGTGGCACTAATTACTATTTTGCAGATCATGACCTTGAGAAAGAAGTTGGCTTTTGTTGGCTGTAATGGGTTGGGGTAATTAGGATTTTATTTGTTAGGTGTGTTTTGTCACGGCATTGCCAAAGGGGGAGATTGTTAGGTTTTATTTCTTGGCAATCTCGTTTGACAAAACTCCTTTCAGTTGTACTCATTTTCGCACTTTTTATTTTAGTGAGATTATGAGTTGTTAGATGCGAATCCAATCTGAATTATGCCTTGCAGAGAAGTTTGTGATGTTAATGCTTCCAAGATTGCCACTTCGCTGATTATGACGGGGATCGAGCTGTCCAGTCAACTCGCAGGGGTCGAGGGGGCAGCGCCCCTTGGCGAGTCCGGGGCAGCGCCACGGCGGGGTTGAGCAGCAGCGCCCCCGAAGCAAAATGTAAAAATGCATTCAAAGTTGCATGTCCGCTCGAGCGGACATTCCCCCGCTCGAGCGGAGAATGCTGGGTTTCAGAAGTGTGTTCGCCTGCAAAAATACTGGATGTTGTTTTTTCCCGCTCGAGCGGAACTCTCCGCGCTCGAGCGTAGGTCCGCTAGAGCGGCCAATCTGACGCTCGAGTGGAGATCGCGGGACAGTATTCTATAAATACGTGTTTCAGTCCAAATCTAGGATTACTTCTCCAGATCTTCTTCTTGGGTTCTAGGGTTTATATCTGGGGATATTTTGCTAGTTTTCTTTGATGTTTTGATTAAGTGTTCAACTCATGTGTGACAACTCTCACCACTGATTAGTGCTAATCTATGATTAAGCATGTTAGGTGACTGATTGACTGAAATTCTGACTGATTGATTAAGTGTATTAGTTTGAATGCATGTCTATCTGTTTGACTGCTAATGATCTGTTCATGTTTTATGTTTTAAATTGCAAATTGAAGGTCTTATCGGCGGCCGAATCTGGAACTGATTAGTGTTTTGTGTTAATTAGAATTAATGTGATTTTATGGTAAATTTAGTTGAAATTTGATTTGGTATGATTAAATTGGATTAAATAAGCTAAATTACATTAGTTGGACTTATCTACCATTTTGCCACTTAGTGGGCCACTACCTAAAACAATGTTGAAGCTTTATTACACTTGATCACACATCACTCTTCAGCCATATTGAGGCCATTTCGAGAGAGAGAGTGAGAATAGGGAGAATTGGTTTCAACTAGGAGATTACTTGGAGAATTGGAAGATTTGAAGGAACTTGCAAAATTTGAGCTTCTATGCCTTGAATTGGAGACTTGAGGTAGGAGACTCACCCTTTTAATTGTGAGTTTGAGTTGCTTTTGCATGATTCATGGTAAGGTTAGTGATTTAAGGCATGAATTAGCTTAATATGTTGAATTGAGTAGGAATTCATGTATGTATGTATACATTGTTGAGTTTTGAGGTTGATTTCATGGAAATCCTCACATGCATGTCCATATTCTAGCTTTGGTCCATGAATTCAGCATGTTTTTAGAAGGATTGACTCATTTGTTCTTGTATTAGAAGCTTTGAAGTTGATTAAATTCATGCATGTTGCATGTACATCATGTTCTTCAAGTTTTGTTTAGAAATGGGTTCAATTGAACTACCTTTGGGCTTTGATTTTGCAAATTGATCTTTGAAACATGTCATATTATGAGTTTTAAAGTGTTTTCCAGAAAATTAGCCCAAAAGGATCGAATTTGATGCTTTAAATGTTGAGTTTCATGCTTGGAGACAAATTTGGAAATTTCAGATTTTGGATCCACGCTCGAGCGGGGAAAGTAATGCTTGAGCGTGAAATGCGTGTATCCAGTACTTTGCATGTGTTTACCATCCGCTCAAGCAAGAGAATGCACGCTCGAGCGAGGACTTGTGTCTCACGCTCGAGCGGGGGTCGAGCGCCCGTCGAGCGTGAATTTCATGCATCCAGTACTTTTGCAGTCCGCTCGAGCGAGGAAAGTCACGCTCGAGCGTAGCCCTTTTGTCTGCATGTTCGCTCGAGCGGAGAAAGCCACGCTCGAGCGGGACCCCTGTTTCAGCAAAAACTTGAAAAGTGTTTTAAAGTGCATCTTTGCATCCTCATTCCATCCTAGGCATTCCTAAGCCTAGTTTAAGGCATCTTAATGAGGATAATGCTATAGAACCACACCGAGTCAAGATAGGGACTAAGTTATTGTTTTCCAAACGTGCAACTTAGTGTGTGTTCATCCTGTAACTGTGTAGGGTTGGCATCCGAGGACGCTCACTGGCCTATCTGTAGCCCAGAACTCTGTGAGTAACAATGTTGTAAAGATATATTCAATCATGAATATTTTCTGAATGACCAACTGTACTGCTTTCTAAAATGATATTTCTTACTGAATGAATGTTTGTCCTATTTGCGAATTGTATTCGTGGCATCCATAGCAATTTACTGTTACTGTACTGTTACTGCTACTGTTACAGAGATCTCTGTCGGTTCTCATGTTGGAACTATTACTGTTTACTGATATGATGGCCATCAACTGACTGTTCGGTCTGTTAAGACATACTGTACTGTTTTGCTATGGGATGTACCACATATGACTGCTATGATTGAATGACTAATATACTGTTATAACTGACTGTTTTAAATACTGAAAGGACATTCATTCTTAACCTCTTTACGCATATGTTATTCACTGGGCTTTAACTCACTGTTTATATATATATGTAGGTGTCCAGGCACCGGATCGAAGCTAGGAGCGTTAGGTTTAACTCCATTTTTTTCAAGCCAACCACTGTGCCTCACTGAGAGGTTCCAAGTCCTTCTAGCTAGGGCTTTTTGGGATGTTTTAGATTCATCCTTTCTGTCTCTGTTTTTGTATAGACTGACTGTACCTGTACTGTACTGTTCGTCCCTGTCCTGGATGATTGTATATGTATGTATATACTGTTTTGGTTTTGAATGTGAATATGTATGAAAAGGTTTTTTTGCATATAGACTGTCACAGCTCATTGGACATCTTTTATTACTGTTTTGGCTTCCGCCAGCCCCTATACTCTATACTACTGTTATTACTGTTAAGCAGGCCTTTGGTAATCATGGATTACTGGCCGGTTACGGTGCCAAACCCATAGGGGCGGGTTTGGGTCGTGACAGAGTGGTTTAAAGAGTATACATCAAAGGATTATTTGTTTGTTCTACACAAAAGAAGAAAGGATTGTTCTTCGGTGGATTCTAAAAAATTCGAGCCTGAAGCTTTGGTGGATTCTGAAGTGGCTCATCGTCAAGACAATTCCGAGGTGAAGACGGGGTTGGAAGAGGCACATAGGGGTTGGTTCAATTCGGCCGTGGATTCGCTAGGTAATTGAGAGTATACCTGTGTAATTCATTTTTGTCTTTTTAGTGGATTGTTTTGTGACCTTTACCCGTGATTTTTTTATCACAATTGGAGGTGTCCAATTGTGGTTTTTCCACGTAAAATCGTTGTGCCGATTTTGATTTTTTGATTGTTTGATTGGGATTGTTATATACTGCTTAAAATTAATACATAATCACAAATCAACATCTAGGGGATTTCTAGATTTTTTCAAATCGGATATCATTAACCCTTTCATCCACTCACATTTGTATCTTCAAAAACAAATGATTGTGTAATTTAAAGTATTAAAATAAATACAAATGTAAATGGGTGAAAAGGTTAACGACATCCGATTAACTTAATTTTTTACATGTTCTACTCAATGTATTCTAAAATGTGAACGGTTCAAATTATCAAAACAAATCATAAAATAAACCAATAAGGCCGCACAGCAGTGCCTACCTACCACATCAGGTACCCAAAATCCGGCTTCAGGACACCATAAGAAGGTGTTCACTTTATATATAGTATAGATATATATTATTTACTAAACACACATTCTTACTAGGATTACTATTAGCCACACCTATTCTGACGGTTTAGGGCAATGGATGTAAGTAAGAACAAAAATAAACCGAAAAAATATCATTTTTAAAAAATTCCTCGTGTCATCTAATTTACACGAACTTCAAAAGTATAAAATTTTGACTCAAAAGTATAAGAAAAAACAAAAATTCACTAGGACCAAAAATAAATGGAACTTGTAAAGGCACTCCAAAATCCAGCACCATATTCCTTCTGCTACTTGGGGGTTATTTGGAGTGTCTTAAATAAGTACATTTTTTATCTTTTTAAATTAAAAAGTTGAAGAAAAAAATATAGATATTTTGATTAACTTTTTAACTTTTTATAAAAAAAATATGTATTAAAAAATTGTATAAAAAAGTGCGTAGGAAAAGATTGGAGATGAGTGAATGACAGCTATGTACAATCTGCCAGGCGAATTCATGCTAGAGATTATTGCGTACTTTTCGGACATTGCAGTGGACTGTTTTGTTCGGCCCGTAGAGGCCATCACGGATCCCATTTTAATAATCTGAACCGTTCAATGTGTAGAACTCGTCGAACACTATATGCCTATAAAAAAATCACGTTAATCGAATATCGATAGCTATCTGATCAGATTTTTTTTTTCAATCGTTAATTATAACACCATTCATTTTTTCATACAAAATTGTTTTGATCATGTAGTTATCGATATCCGATCAATGTGATTTTTTACAGACATATAGTACTCAACGAGTTCTACACATTGAACAGTTCAGATTATCAAAACGGGACTCATGATAGGCCTCCACTGACTGAACAACAGTGTGTCAAAATTGCCCCAAACTGTCCTACTATTCTGTCCCAACGCTGCACAGCCGAAAAGTAAGAATGATTGTTGAGTTGTATGAATTTGTGAAAAATTAATTTTTTAATATTTTTTTTTAGTGAATAGTGATAACTTTTTAACTTTTTGAGTAAATTTTTGACTTTTTGTCTTTTTTAGGCTAGGTCAAACCAGCCCTTAGGTCATCATTATCAACTAATAAGAGCTCAAAAAAACATCATGAAGCCAAAAATAACTTAAAACTATTATATAAAAACCACCATATATTAGTGTTGACACAATAAAATTAATCTGATTTCTGGTGCAACCAACTTCTTTCTTTTTTTTTATGTCGTTATCCCATCATCGAAGTTCCCTCCATGTCCATCCCGAAATTTACAAAGTCCACTTGATTTCAGTCATGGATGGACCAGACCGCCTAGCCCTAGTAACATAAACAGTATAAAGAGAGAATAACAAAATGAAGAGTGCGCGTTACACTTGAGTTTCCTTCCAATGCCAGCATTGCTTGTACAATCTTCAGTTACACAACCCCAGAAGGAAGGCGTAGAACAAGCTGTCCTCCAAAAACACTGCAAACCATAACAAACATTTTAGAAAGGAAAAAGAAAAAACAAATGCATTCAATAAAGGTTTGGCTGTCATTGTAAAAAGTTTATTTGACCTTTTCACATAGTAGTAACAGAAATCAGCTAGTATGAAAGTTTGAACAATTTCCGAGATAAGAACCATTGAAGGCCATAATCCATAACCCAGAGCTGTCAGCAGATGGCCACGACTGTCCAAAACCTGTTCGGAGGAAATAGAAAAACAAAGAAATAATGGCAAATCATACAATCAATCACATGAAAACGAAAATCTAGTGAGAATTCACAACCCCTGTAGAGGTCAAGTCCATAAAGATAAAGAACCATGATTGCACTTGATCATAATTTTGGGACCCATAATCCCATACATTTAGACCAACAATGAATGCATTAACACTTCATTTTTACAGATTATGTTTATGAGCTCAATAAATGGTTCAACACTCCAATTTCCTTCCTTTGCTTCGTTTGAATTAGGAATGTTTGGTTTATCAACAGTTTTCATCAGTATCTTTCCTTTCCTTGCATTATTGGGCCTGAAAATTCTTTGTTGGCCATTATGTTGAGCCATATCTTTATCTACTTGTTTTTTAGGCCAATACTCGCGTCTATTACCTACAATAACATGGGAGTTTTGCGACTTTTGTGATGAACATAATCATGTTTGTTTTTAGATTTGTTGTTCTCAGAACACTGTTTATGCATTCTCCATGCACTTATTTAGTTGTTTATTTTTTCTTCAATTTTTTGATAATAAATGTGCAGAATTGGAATTGATTTTATTCATTCATGTCTCAGAGACCACACTGTTTCCGAAGTGGACATCCAACCCCTCAAAGCAACCCATACGAACAGGTCTTTCTGAAAGCAAAAAGCTAATCAAATCATGCACAAGATTCTCTAATTTATATTATTGTCAACAACCAATTCAACATACCTTCACAAGTACTATATTGATTAAAAAATTCACAATAGCTCCAACACTATCTAATGTAGCCCTAGTTCTAATGTAGCCTTTATGTTGGAGAATTCTATGAAAATTAAGATTCCGTTTGCACTGATGGTTTAGGAGCGAAGTGAAGCATTTTGAGGTAACATCATGTTTGGATTTTTTTTTTTTTTTTGAGCACAAACATTTTGAGCTTTTGTTATTTAGGGTCGATTATCACAACAATGGGGAAGATTGATGTAAATGTGGCCCATAAGATTAAGGTGAGATGGTATAAGTGGAGAAGTGCATCTGGGGTATTGTGCAATAGACGAATACCCACTAGACTTAAAGGTAAGTTCTATAGAATGGCTATTAGACCAGCGATGTTGTATGGGACGAAGTGTTGGGCAACCAAGAAACAACATGTAGATAAGATGAGTGTGGTTGAGATGAGAATCCTAAGGTGGATGTGTGGCAACACTAAATAAGACAAAATTAGGAATGAGTATATTCGGGAATGGGTAAGAGTAGCACCGATAAAAGATAAGTTGAGAGAGAACCGATTGAGATGGTTTGATCATATTCAACGGAGACCAACAGAGACAGTAGTGAAGAGATGCGATACTGTAATGGTAGATGAAAGTGTTAAGGGATGGGGTAGACCTAAATTAACGTTAGTTGGAGTTGTAAATAGAGATATGGATCTACTTAATTTGACTAACGAAATGACTTTTGATAGAGTTGCGTGAAAAAGAATGATTCATGTAGCCGACCCCATTTGATAGGATTTAAGGCCTGGTTTGGTTTGGTTTGGTTTACAAACATTTTGAGCACTTCTCTTTCGTTCCAAAATTGGGAGGAAACATAGGAGAAGTGAAGTGCATACCATAATAATATTTTATAACCTCACTAATATATATATTATTTTTTTTTATAAATGTATGACCTCACTAATATTTTAAACAATACATATTTAACTTTCCCTTTATGATTATTCTCCAAGGGGTGACCATTGGTTCAATGGTTAAGACTTGGCCTAATAACCTTAACGTTATGGGTTCAAGTCTTAGGACCACCACTTTGTGCACTATACCAAAGATTAAGTGTGTACTCAATCTTTTCCCTTCCAAACATACATTAATGTATACTAATTGGGCGTTGTTTTTATCATTCTCCAACCAAACAAGGAGAAGGAAAGATAACCTTTTCTTCCCAGTATTGTCTAACCACCTCACTTTTCCTTCCTTCTCTTCCCCTCATAACTAACTCTCCTCAATCCAAACAGAGTGGGACATCCAAAATCCAGCAAGTTCCAGCCAAGTGCACAAGATAATAAACAGCCAGAATAATGAACAACCACACCATTTGCAGAGATGATGAACAAAGTTTAACCACTTAATAGAACTCAATTTAACCTATGATGCACGGACATGGGACATAACATGGACACGCAAATTTTTAAAAATGGGGGACACAACACGCTGGAGACACGTATATAATTTTATTTATTTATTATACGTCTAAAAAAAATTTTTAAAAAAAATCATTAATTCCTATAAAATTACAATAATAATAAAATTAATAAACACATTACCTAAAAAAATTTAATAAAAATTGATTTTTTTTCAAGTCAAAATAATTTGCTCTATGAATTTTAGGTTGAAAAAAAACATGGATACCCAAAAAAGGACAAAAAGAAATTAAAGGGAGGGGAGACAACAAAATCAGGAAGGAAAAAAAAAGGGAGAGGGGAGAGAGAAAAAAAAAATGAAAGAAGGGAGAGGCGAAATCAGAAAAGGGCGAGAGAAACGAAATCAAAAGAGGGGAGAGAGACGAAATCAGAAAAGGGAGGAGGAGAAGAAGAACAGAGAAGATGAAGAAACGTGTCATCGCGAAACATGTTAGGGCTTCTTCAATCTCTCTCTCTCTCCAACAAGTTAGGGCTTCTTTGATCCACCTCGCGCGTGTGTGAAACGTGTCATCGCTTGTCCACCACATGTCCAACTAGAAAAATTCAAAAAAAAAAAAGGGACACGCTAGGGAGATTGTCGGACACGTGTCCACAACATGTCCGACATGTGTTCGTGTCCAACACTCGTACGCAGGCCCCGGGGAGGTGTCCGTGCTTCATAGAAATTAACCAATGCAAAATAACAGATCAAATAGTTCACCACGTGAACAAAGTATGAACTCAACCTATGCACCAGCAAGCAAGATATCAAGCGTTTTCATGTCAGAAATTATGTAAGAAAGGCAAGGAAGAGAAAAAAGAAGATAGGAGAAAAGAGAAAATATAGATAGAATATTAAGATGGATGAATCCGAACTACTATAGACCATAAATATTGCAAACTTATGCTAGTTTATAATCATTATAGTAGTTTTTGGATGGTCTAGCGCAGGCCAAATTTCAAGTTGAACGTGATGATGTTTGTCGGCACTACCCCAACAGTCAAAAGTTGATCAATGTACAAACTTTTAAACACAAGAATATGATCAAATTCCTCACTCAAAACAAATTTAGATATTAAAAGTACGCATATCAAACCTGTAGAACCCAATGAGCACAGCTCAGGAACCTTGCAATGCCCAATGCGAATACATAATGAGCCGTGAATGGTTCAACAATCTGAGAGTGCAAAAGGAAGACGTTACATAGCCAAGCACTAATACTTTATTCCAAAAAAACACACTTATGTTGAGATTTTACCTTTGTGTTTTGCATGACACGCAATTGGGGTAATACAGAAACAGCTTCCAGATATACACAGAACGCCCAAAAAATCCTGTTGATAAAATGATGTGACGTAGATGGATGAATTAACAAAGCCAACACAGCACATGGCACCGCCTACAACAAAATGAGAAACAAGGTAAATTTCTTTTCAGTAAGTAAAAGTGATTTAATCACACATAATGTACCTATTTACAATCAGCCAAAGAACTAAACCCATAATCAATCAAACAGCAAGGGAACCTTAGCAACACAATGGACTATGAGATCTGCCAGAATAGGCCAAATACACAGCTCAAAACAACCACATAAACATAAATCCATGGGGTTTATTCACAATCATCAGTAACAGAAAATAAAATCAAATACAAGGTAATTGGTTCTTAAAAAAAATAAAGGTATAACATGTAAGTAAGACACACAAAACAATATTTAAGTGAGGGAAATTAAGAAAATAAAAAATAAAAATAAAAAAATAGAAAGGAATGTATGGCAACAAATCCATTCATACGAGGTAAATACATCTAACATACCTTACGCACTTATAAGCTATAAACTATGAGCTATTTTTAAAATATTAGACTACCCTACAAAAAGTTTTGGAAAACAATACTGCTGGCAAAAGAACATTGCCCAAACTTAACCCACATTCTCACGCTTGGCAGCATAAGATTTACTGCACAGAATGCTGCATATCTGATTATTTTATTACACTATGGAAGAGATGAAGAGAAGCTTTATAATTATCTATGACACATTTCATTGCTAACGGGATAACATCATAAAAAGTCATATAGTTGCCCATGCTTCCTGATGCTTGGAATCAATAAATAAAATGTGCACCGTCATTAGGATGAATGAAGAATGAATGACAGGAAAGTAAAAGAAATGACAAGAACTTGTAGTCATTATTGAGGTAAGATGAGGTACTTGCTAAAGTAGCGATGGACGATAATGTTTTGAGTTGAAGCTAGTAAAAGGCCAAAATCAACACAATATGGGGGAAAATGTGATGGCGTTCCAGATGCAGTGCCATGGTCAAACAGAACCTATACATGATAATGCAAATGTAGGTCTTAGGTTCTACCAAACAAAATTATAAAGAAACCAAATCTACTGTTTCAATTTATAGCATTAATTCCTAACTATTAGCACAATATCTAAAACAAGGATCTTGAAAGCTGTATTTGAGAACACAAGATTGGTTACAACAATAAACAAAAGTATTAAGCCATTAAATAGAATATTAGAGGTATTAAAGAGTCAAACCCAATTCACACAAAAGTTGTCCAACATTATGGCTATAGTACAAATCAACCCTTAATCTAATACAAATGAATCTTTAATTTTAAAAGGCAATTTCTAACAAATTGGAGTGCAAGAGCAGCATTAGGTCATCAAACAAAAGATGCAGTGTTGTGATGTAAATTACATAAATACAGGCATGTAGATTCTGCATATATTGCAAAGATAAAGATAAATTACAACATGCAGGAGGTACAGAACTTTCGGCTTTTGGCCATTAAGACCAGAAAGGTCTCGGTAGCCATTTGGTTTCGTAACTTCTGGCAACCAAGATAATGCTAGCAATAAGTACAAATTGAGTAGAATAAGAATAACTACGAGGGTTAAAAGAGCTCATTAAAAAGGGTTAATTAGATTTTACCTCCATGAGGTTTAGCCAGAAAACACATAACCCCCTTCTGGTTTAAAAACCTACACATAACCCCCATATGGTATAAGGTTTAGTGAAAAAAATGGATGGAAGTAGTTTTATGCAAAATGTCTAAATTAACCCCATCTTGTTTGTAAAATTCATTGCCCAAATGGTCGGCCAAACTAGACCCACCTTTGATCTCTCTCTATGCCATCCATTTAAACCAGAATAGTCACCCTTTCCCTCACTCCATGAACGAATCTCATGTCTATTTATGGTCATATATGTATATGTTTAGCATCTCACTATCCCAACGAGTCTTAATGTAGAGCACATCAAGATTTCTGACTTGAGACTAACTGGAGATGCAGTGAAGATTTTTTTCTCGCAAGCCACTCATTCCGCTTAGCTAGATTGTAATTGGACATGGATCTAACTTTTTTCCAGAACTAATAGCTATAGTAATAGTGATCCAAAAATGGATCCAGGTCCTGCCTCTTCCTAGTACATACACTTCTACCTATCCTTCTATCCAAAACTGATACCACGGATGCCTATTATACGTACATATATGGACACACACAAAAACATTATGAACATATATTAATGTATTAATACACACTTCATTCCTGATAGTCCTGTTTTATATACATACATTAATGTATATATATGGCTTTCGTGTACCCAATTTTAATTTAGAAGTAATCTTAGCCATTTGGGCAGTACAAGAGATAACCAACATCATCTCCATCGAAGATCAAGTTAGACAAGTTTCTCAGTAGCTCCACCAGGAGGACTATTGGTGGAGGTTGGTGGTGGTTTTGATTCCTTGGTTGGCAAAGTGGTGATGCATGTTAGTGGATGTGGCGTAAGGGGAGATGGTGGTGGATAAGCTGCTGTAATAGAGCTACAGGGGAAAATGGAAGAAAAAGGAGCGGAAAATTAAATAAGGGCACCTGGTAATTTTGCTCTCAAAATTAGTTCAAACACAGTCACCATGCACCTCACCCACAGTTGAGCAACACACTGTTTATCTTCAATTGATTCCATAAGATTTGCACTTCATCCCAGACCATAAGGGGGTTATGTGTAGGTTTTTTAACCAGAATGTGGTTATGTTCTTAAGCTAAACATCCGGGAGGTAAAATGTAACTAACCCACAAAAAAAAACATGGTAACAGGTAGACTCACCACATAATACAGTGCAAAATTGTCTTTGTCCTCCATGTAGCTTGACTTTAAATTAAAACGGATCATATAAATAACCCAGAGGGTTGTAGCCAATGTCGATAAATCAAGCAAAGTGTGTATATCATATTCCATGACAAAGCTGCAGTACAGTCTAACAGCTAAAAATATAGCCGTAAGTTCCTGTGATTTAAGTGAGAGTCCTGCAAATAATCAGAAGTGTAAATTAAATCTAATCAGTGCTGTTAGTAAACTGTGTAACAAAGAAAAATACACTGAAAACATCCAGGAACAGGTTATTCAGAAGAAATAAATGATGTGTGACATAATGTAAAGCTCTGTTATTATAATCTTACAATTCACGATTTGATTCACTATTCAATTCGCAATTTTTGCAAAATCAATACGAATCTATGGGTGAATCTATTTTGGAAATGAATCGAACGATTCACGATTCGATTCACTTTTTACGATTCATGCAATTCTTGAAAGTATCATGTCCGACATATTTTCAACTATTCTTTTCTCTATCTTTGTAGTGAAAATAACATAATACAACTTCTAACAGCGTTTAGTACCAAAATAATCAATACATATACATGATTTGTCGTCATTTTAGTAATCATGGAGTTTTTAATAGGATCTAATCAGATTCAGTCAGACCCAACATGTTTTTAACCTCTCTTCTCATTTTTTTGTTCCCTTAAAAAATCATAATATATCTTCTTTAAGATTAAAGTAACTTATACCATGAATCATCTATTGTTATTTTATTAAATTAAATATAGTTGAATATTACATGGGTGAGGTCGGTTATACTTTTTAAAATGTTTTAGGCTTTTAAAATAAAAAACTCTAAATAATTTTGTTATTTGGTCATTGTTACTTGGAAAAATATGTATGCTTATTGTCTAAATATCAATATTGTTGTTAAATTATCGATACTTTGAAAATTGAGAATTTGTTTTTGTTTACTATCTTTATTAAGAATGATTGATAAGAAATATCAAAAAACAGAAAAAGATAACATAGTGATCTTACATAGGAACCTTTGTTAACTTCTTACCAATTAAACTATGTGACCATCATTAAAAACAACATTTTCATTGATTTAAGTCTAAATATTTCATATTTATAAGATATATTTAACATTCAAGGGTGTAGATATATTTTTCTAAGTAATATAGAAAAAGTGACTAAATCTGTACAATTCACAATCTGATTTGATTCGTGATTCAGCACAACGCCATTTCAAATCCCGATTTGACAACTATGTAAAGCTCTAGAATCCATACCGAAGATACAAACTCAATATTATCTAAAATGGAGCTTAACTTTCACACAAAATCCATTGATAGTTGGATAATGAAATAGAAATGCACGTGTGAATATATGCATGCACACACTAGAAAGAGGAAAACCTTGATAACAACTAATGAGTGATATGATATCAATGCATCCCTCAAGACTCAATATTGGCCCTGTTTGGTAGGGCTTATTTCCAGCTTATTTCAGCTTTTAGCTTAATTTAAGCTATTTTGATGTGTTTGGTTCAGCTTAACGACACAGCTTATAACTTTTTGTAAGTCAAAAATCAAATTATTCTTTGAGGGGGGGAGGAAAAGCTTAATTTATAAGTCAAAAATCAGCTTATGTTCACAGTTATAAGCTATAAGCTGTCAAAGTATAAGCTATAATCACTTTCCCACAGCTCTACCAAACGGGGCCATTATCTAAAATGGAGCTTAACTTTCACACAAAATCCATTGATAGTTGGATAATGAGATAGAAATGCATCCTCTTCCTCCGACGATAACACCACACCATTGGCTCGCATCTTCCCAATCTGATTCACCCGACGATTAGCATTTGCCATACGATGAAAAAATTTTGTATTTCAATCCCCCTCTTTCAGCCACAAACATTTGGATCTCTGTCGGTAACTAACCTCCTCCATGTGAGCCACATGACCAAAGTCCTTCCTTGCCCCTTCCCGGGCCACCAAATCCTCCTCGGACAAGCTACCCTCAAGCTCCTCCTCATCTAACCCATGCAGCACCGCCAAAATATTTGTCTTCTAAGTCTCCAACCAACCAAAAACCTCTTTGTTCCACCTCCGCAAATCAAACTTAAGAAGCTTTAATTTCTGAGCCAACCTACGACTAGGATCTCCCATCACAGAGTATCCATCCCACCACAACCGAATTGTATCCACAAAACCTTTGGACTGCAACCACATATTCTCAAATCGGAATGGCACCAGACCACTCCGAATCCCACCACTATCCAACAACACCGGCCAATGATCTGAAACAAGACGCTCCAAACGTTGCTGAACTACTTGAGAAAAGTACTCCTCCCAATCCCCAGAAATCAAAAAACGATCAAGGTGAGAAAACACCCGACCTCCAGACCAAGTGAAGCTCCCTTCCTGTATTGGCAAATCAATCAATGCCAAATCATCAATCAACGATGAAAAAGCCCGCATAGAGCCTACTGAAGAACTCAATCCCAATTTCTCCTCTGACCGACGCACCACATTAAATCACCTCCTACACACCAAGGCACCGACCACCGAAAAGCAATATTATGATGATTGATAATTTGGTTCGTCGAGGGCATATTTTAGTAAACTGGTGTAGCATGTGTTGTCGCGATGCGGAAACGGTGGATCACTTGCTGATTTGCTGTCAGGTTGCATCTCGTCTTTGGATGGTTATTGTTGCTATCTTCGGTTTGGCTTGGGTTCAACCTGGGACAATGCGGTCGGTGTTCCAAAGTTGGGCTGGGAGAAGGATTGGGAAGCGCCGTTGGAAGGCTTGGAAGTTGGCTAGTCATTGTCTATTGTGGCTCGTTTGGTTGGAGCGTAATAGGCGAGTATTTTTGGGGGAGATGCATTCGGTGGCATGGTTGGAGAGGCGTTTGTTCATTGTGTTGCATAGTTGGTTATCATTATCAGTGGACCCGGATGTTTTGACCTTTGTTGATTTTGTAGATGAGTTGATTTAGTTGTTTTTTTGCTGTTTAGTGCTACTTTGTTTATATTTGCTATTAGTTGGTAGGTTTGATATTGTATTCTTTGCATCGGCTTGATACTTTTAATAAAGTATGCTTATTTATCAAAATATATATATATATGTGCATGCACACACCAGAAAGAGGAAAACCTTGATAACAATTAACGAATAATATCAATGCATCCCTCAAGACTAATAATTATGCAACATCATTATCACAAAATAGGGACCTGACAAACCGTTAAAGAGTCCATTGACTTAATTAAGAATTTTTTTTAAGTGAGTTGAGCTTCTTTGTCCCATTTCATGTAAAACTCCTCATTGGTCCGATATTTCAATGTCAAGCAAAACAAATGTAATCATAAATCTCAGTAAGATGATAACCGATCGTCCATGCTTCCAGATGAGGATGTGGGCTACTAAGCAAGTGATTGTAATTTGTGAATTAATATGTAAATCAGGCAGAATAAATAGATATTTTAAATTCATATAGGCACACAAAGGAGAAACCACGAGTCCCAGTAAGATTAATATACAAATGTTTTGCAAATATGGGCATGCACAAATATCAAACTGACCATACATATTTATAGACACGCCAGTTTAACCTTTTAGAGCGAGCCCTTGAGATCAATATGATGCCCAAAAGAACAAAAAACATTTATTGTGCAAGTCTTGATAATATTAGAAAATGAATAATCTTGAAATCAGAGCAGATATATGGACTATACAATCTCACAAGCATCGCCAAAATAACTCGTTGCTAGTGAAGTAGGATCTTTTTCGCAAAATCCTGTTATAAGTTTCAAATTACAATGTGGTAAAATAAAATTGTATTCCTTTTTGTGCTTTTTTTGTCTTGCTGAGGGGCTCGAGGAGGTTGATTGATTTTAACAAACAGAATCAGAAGCAAAAGTTCACCCTCGTAAACATATGGTCAATAAACTAAAACTTCCAAAAGGAAATTTATGTTGCTGTGGTGTTGAATACTGATGCAAAAATCTGACTAGGGTGGGGAGTTCAGAATCAACAAACTGAAAATCTATGGTTGAGTTAAATTGATAATTGGAACTAATGCATTCTCCCTCCACTCATCAAATATTTTTGTTAAAATTTTAGATCTTATTAAACAATTTAGTCAACCAAATTACCACTTCATCACACAAAAACTTCCAAACTTCAATAGGAATTTCATCTGATCCTAAAAAAAATTTCACTTTCATATCCTTCATAGCATCCTTTACATTCTACTGCAAAAGAATTTATTACTTAAACTCAATTTCCTAAGTAGTTCTCATTAAACAGCTGGTCAAAATAACTCCTCTGCCTTTCATGAACTTCATCTTCAACCTTAATACATATAACGTACTTTAGGTCTCCCAACTGCTTCCTCAGCTTTGTCTTTGGTTACTATGTATCTTTCAAAAGCTGTGTGACAATCTCAACATAAAAATTTATATGCACTCATTTAGCCAGATTAAAATCTGTCCCACAAGAAAGTGATAAAGAAAATAATTTCCACCAAAAAAAATAAAAACTTGGAAAACATTTAATCCAATCTCCCCCTTCAAAAAAATAATAACAAAATAAATAAATAAAACCCTAGACTTGGGCGATAAGAAAAAGGAAACCCCAAAAAAAATTAAATTAAATTAAACAATCTGAATCTGGACCCCAAAAAAACCCTGATGAAGACAAACCGGATGCACAAAAAAGGACCAAGACATCAAAAAGAAGTCTCCTTTGGAATCTAGGTTTGAGATTACTCAAATTGACTGTAAAGTTGGAGTTTTTCCTTTCGATTTAACATCAACCAAACACAGAATAGTTAGGGTTGTTGAATTACCAGCGCAAGTTTTTTCCTTGGTGAGCTTATAGATGAGGACACAGATTCCAGCGGAGTGAACAGCTTCGGCGGCAACAAAGAGGTTATCGTGATCGTGCACAATGAATCGGAGCAACACCAGCGCCGCCATGCCCGTCACCACGGCGAGGAAAGCCTTCACCTTCGGCGGCTGTTTCCGGACCCATAACGACACGGTGTGGATCGGTCTCTTTGGTGGCCTCATGGTGTCTCTCTCTGCTGCCTCTTTCTCTCTCTCTCTGTGGATCAAATCGGTGGAAGCGCAGCGGTCAGCGGCGGAGATGTGGTGGCGACAAAGTGAGGGAAAAGTGTGGGAAAGTGATGGGAAAAGGGGAATTCAGGAATGAAGGAGAAGAGTGGGAAAACCGGGAGTGCCTTCGATTGCGGGCTGAGAAAAGTGTTTTTTTTGCCTTGGAGTCTTTGAGCTTCCTCTGATTAGTAATTATAGTTTTTGATTTAAAAAATTAAGGGTAAGTCATGAATGGATTTGCTTAAATACTAATTATTTTTTGTGATGTAAAAAATTATAAATATTTTTTTATCAGAATTTTTTATTTAACAGAATTAATTAAAAAAGTAAAATTTCTAATTATTCACCTATACAATAATAAAATTATCTGAATTATTAATTGAAATAAAATTTTGATATCATTAAAAACTGTTAATTAACTTGATGATTTATTAATAAAATGATATATTTATTATGAAATTAGAAACTTTATGGGTATAATGTTATTTCTAAAACCACAAGAAGTAATTTATAATTTAAATAAACTTCAGGGGTGTGTTTGTAATTTACTCAAAAATTTAAATTATATATTATTTTTAATTATAAGATGCATATAGTATACACTTTTTAGTATTTCTCATATATATTATCTGAAAAACACTATGATACACACATCTCAAAAGATTTCTACCATATGCACCTTATAACTAAAGAATAAAATAGAATATCTTCATATTTTTGCAGTCATAATTAAAAATATATATATTTTATCATAACTGTATATAACATGAGACATAATTACAGATCTCATTAGTCATAACTAAAATAATATTATAATTAAATAAAAAAATAATATAATTAGAGGTGCATCTAGTATACCCTTTTTAAAGGTGTGCATATTAAAATATCCCATTACTATCTTTTATTGTCCTTGAAAAAATTAAAAATTAGGATAAATTACAAATACACATCTAGAGGTTTGTTTAAAATACGATTTGCTCCTATAGTTTTGAAAATTATATACCTTTCGAAATTTTTAATTTCATAACAAATGGCCCCTTTATTAATAAATCATTAAATTAATTAACAACTTTTAATAATATTAGAAATTTATTTGAATTAATAAGGTAATTTTATCATTGCATGGGAGGGCAGTTACAAATTTTATTTTTCAATTAATTATATTAAATAAAAAATTATGGTAAGAGGATATTTATAATTTTTCAAATCACATGAGGCAATTTATATTTTAAGCAAATCTCAAATGGTATATTTGTAATTTATCCTAAAAATTATGAAAAAACAATTTTATAGAAAATTAAATTATATTGCTTTCTACCCCAAAAAAAAAATTATAAATTTTTTAAAATTAATCTGACATTTATTTTAATTTAATTACTGACAATAATTACACATTTATTGATTTATCATTACAAAAATTAATAATGCAATTCGAACATTAAAGTAAGGGGTAATTTCCTTCTCACTCAACCAAACTCAATGATTTTAGAGTGTGAGATAAATATTTTTGTCTGCATAACAAGGTTGGATTAAGATTTTAAATTTTTATATATTATGCAAAATATTAATTTAAAATTTTATATTATTTAACTACGCCATAGACTAAATTTTTTTTATATATGTATGCCCACTTTCAAAATATCTATTGACACGTGTATGAAAGTCTAAATTTAAAAAAGTTGTAAACATAAAGTTTCAAAATTTATTTACATTGATACTAGATCAAGTAAACTTGTTTAAGATCTAAAAAGAAATTTAATATTAGTTTGGAATGACTAAATTAAACTCAATGTTAGGTAAAACTACTTAGATTTGAGATGACATATATATTCTTATGTGTTATAATTCTAACTTTAACCTAACTCAATTAATGTCTGTCTCTAATTGAAAACTTATCCAAATTCAGTCCTAAAAGTATAAAAAAATTTGCCAAACCCAACTTCTATCTAAACTTCAGCATACCGTATAAAACTCAATTAAAACCAAAATTAGGCTCGAATTATCTTCAAGTTGCCAGAATTCAACACGATAAATTATTTCAAATTTAACATTGAATTGTCATATACCAATATGAATAATGCTTGGGACCCCCTTGTGGGGGTCACCCCCTCACCCCCTTTGCCACGTGGCGGGTGGTGATTGGAGGAGCAGGAAAAAAAAGAAAAAGAAAAAGAAAATGTGACCAATGAGAGAGAGAGGGGGTCAAAGGGGGTGGGGGGATGAATCATTACTCTATATTGCATTTTCTATCTCAAAAAATTACGAATGTGAAGCATGATAAAAAAAGAATGGTTTAAGTCGTATGTACCAAACAATAAGATTATCTAGATACTTTTCTTTGTGGTTGTTCACCAACACCATCTCCCTATTTTTCTCCTTCTCCATCTATCTCTCTCTCTCTCTCTCTCTCTCTCTCTCTCTCTCTCTCTCTTCTAAGTCCTCTCCCTTGCCAACCATTCATCCCCATCTTCCCCAACCAATAGCCACCCCTTTCCCACTTGACCTCGCCAATGCCAACTCTCTCTCTCTCTCTCTTCTAAGTCCTCTCCCTTGCCAACCATTCATCCCCATCTTCCCCAACCAATAGCCACCCCTTTCCCACTTGACCTCGCCAATGCCAACGCCAACGCCAACGCCAACGCCACCACTACCTCCAGTCCCACTCCTATCCACCCCAATCCCTCTCACCGCCCGCCCACACCCAACCACCATCCCTGTGACCCCCGACCCACTACCGCACCACTATAACACCACCAAGCCTCTCTTTTGCTCTCTCTTGTAACTCTTTGGAGCGATTGTGTGGTGTCACAATCTCTGTTGTCATCCCTCTCCTTATAACACGACTATGGTCTCAGGATGGTGTGGGGTGGAGAAGGGCTAGGGTGTGGTGTGGATTATACCCTAAGTTTAAGTAATGTGCAAAGACCAATTTATCCTAGTTAACTAGTTCGAAAGTCCATTCTACCCATATTCAAGCAAATTGCCACCTACATCTACCACTCGTCTCTCTAAAATGTTCTCTATTCAATTATATCATACACCAACTATAACTCCACTACCATCTACATACCACATAAGTGAGCAAAGATTAACTCAAAGAACTAATGTAATATTTTGCCTGTATGAAGGGCACAATACAAAGTACATCCCACAGACAACTTATTTGCTGAAAGAGTTTCTCAACTGCAATGGAATGAACAAACTTCAAAGCTTCACTTCTCTACTTTTTTCATGACGAAGCCTCTGAAAACTATTCTTCAATTTCTTTTCCCCACTTCTAGCTAGGAAGCTTCAAACCTAAAAGTACTAAAAAGTCCACGAAGCTGATCGTTTCAAGAGGGGCTTTATATGTTTGTCGTCCTCGAGCGATACCATACCCAAATGGGACGGATCTTCAAGCATCATTTTCGCCACCAAATAACCAGCAATGGACCAGGTTTGGGATTTTCGAGCCTGTTTCCCAATGTATCGACCAAGCTTACCATCGTAATATTCAGGCCAGCTGTCTTTCAGCAACCTGCTCTCCGCAAGTTCAATGGCGCGTCTTGCAATTTGGGGTCGTCCTGTCTTGATGCATGCAGCTGTGAGGAGCCATAAAAGCACTGCAAAACCACAACAGTTAAAACTTTTTTTTTTTAGAACATGGGAAACTTTATATTAATAAACAACAACATTACATAAGACTTTAAAGGGCCATCCAACCAAACAACAAAACAAAAAACAAACAACAAAAAATAAAAAATAAATCAACCAAAAAAACAGTTACAAGCCAGGGAAAACCACCGATCTTCTCAAAGATGTAGTTTGGAAAGGAAGATCTGCTTGAAAGTCAGTCGTCCCCCTAGCTGTTGCCCGACTCCGCCACCACCAGATATTGAACACAGCCAGAAGCAAGAGTTGAGAAAGAAGTATACCCACAATGGTATGGGAGAAGGCTTGAGAGAGGAGGGAACCCTTGTAGGTGTTGAAGATCCAAAAATCTACACCGAAATCGGATGGGAAAACTCTCAAAACCCCTATTTCAGACATAAAAAGTTCAGATCTACACCCGAAAACTGTAGATCTATACTCTAGGAGTGTAGATCTACACTTTAGAAGTGTAAAATGGGTCGCCGGAGTGTTGCCGGAAATCACCTCTCTCTCTCTCTCTCTCTCTCTCTCTCTCTCTTTCGTGTGTGTGTGTGTGTGGACATTTTTCAACAGTTGAGCCAAATATATGTAAGAAAATGTTTATACAAGAAAATAATAAGGCGGTTTTCAGTTTTAATGTTTTTCGTAAATTGTCATGTCCAAATTATTAGAATGGAGTAGACTGAAAATTTGGAGCATTGAGCAGAGTGCACTCTTTCTCAATTCCCACCCCATAATAGGAACTTCCAGTGCTTGATCAAACTTATTACATCATCCTTGAAAAACTGTAAACAGGACCATCTTGATAAAAATCAAGTGATTATCATCTCAAAATTTTATGAAAAAGAAAAAAAAAATGTTTTGAAATTAAATATGAAAATGCCATACTATATTTGCTTTTTTTCCTCAAATGCCAAGAAACACGGATACGGGCACGAGAACAAACATAGGACATTAATTCTCAAAAATTAAGACACACACATGGAGGGAACACAATAAAAATATATATTGCTTATATATTTTAATTTAGGAGGACTTACTAGGTCCTAATAAAGTAGACTTATTGTCCAAGATGTCCTGTGAGAATTAATGGCATTAAACACTATTAAAAAAACATCACTAATTATTAATTTTCAGCAACAGTTTGAAAATTGTCACAAAAATGTCACTAATTATAAGTTTTAACGACAGTTTACAAAAATCGTCACAAAAAAAAGTCACTAATTTTCAACTTTCAACGAGAGTTAGAAAAATTCGTCACAGAAAAACATCACTAATTGTAAATTTTAATAACAATTTATAATACCGTAACCCCAAAAAAAAAAAAAAAAAAAAAAAAAATCACTAATTGTCAATTTTTAATGACGTATGCAAAAAATAGTCACAAAAAATTATTTTTAGCGACGATTTTACTAGGACTTATTTTCAATAGAATGTGATGGGAATTAAGTCAACTATTAGGACCTATTGGTAATTTACCCTTTTATTACTTACTACATATATAAATATAAAATTAAGATTCATAGATATGAGAAACCAGTGTATTTTATTTTATTTTTCTACTTATTCCCTCTTCATTTCCATATATTTTACTCTGATCTCCAATCAATTTTCTCAACCAAAAAAAAAAAAAACACAAACCCTACAAAGGTATCCTGAGGCACATCCAAACATAGGACATGCGAGTCCATGAGGTGTCCCCAACGTATCCTAAAAAAATTGGCAAGCAGGTGGTGTGTCGGACATGGGACACACTTGTCCCCACCATGTGGGTGTCCCAGGTGTGTCGGACACAGGCACGGTACCCATCTTCGAGTGTCAGTGCTTCTTAACTCAAATGTGATTAACTAATGCTATGAGCTAGACTCTTCTAGCTGCAATTACAGTTTCCCAAAAGGCTCATTATCAGTTTGAGTCAAATCCCAATTTTCGGAACAATAAGACCTACAATGAAAGAATCGTACCTGGCCAAGACCCTCCATTATGGTAACTCCATCTGGTGTTTTTTGGATCACATCCAGTTACAATCCGCCATTCATGGCTTTCTATGGCTGGATAACAAACCTTTAGCGGCATTTCTCCAACCAATTCTTCCCAACGTGATTCTATTAGATCCATAATTGCCGTAGACTGTTCAGGAGTCGCCAACGATGATAGGATTGCAATGCAGTTTCCCAAGCAAAACCAACGGAAATCCATATTTGAAGGACCAACATTACCAATAAAGTAGCCCCCATGCTTTGGCATAAAATCAAAGATCCATTCTGGAAGAGAATCGGGCATAATATTGAACTTATTGACTGCAGTGTGAGAATACTCCTCTGTCTTGTATCGATATATATCATTAAGCTGCTTCAAATCTAACCAAAAGTAACTTCTCATGTGAAAGCTCAAGGCATGAAGACGCTTAGCTATTCGCTCTACAAACTCCTTCCCCTCAGCATCTTGCTTGAGTAAAATCAAAGCACATCTCAAAGCCATGAAGAAAAGTGCTTGTATTTCAATTGGGTACCCATAAACACCCTGAAAACAAATATACAGTGAGACAAACAGAATAAAATTTAGAATAACCAAACAATTAATCAAAATAATACAAGTAATTTAAGCCTCTCCAACATCCAATAATTTTGTCAACTACATTGCCTCGGCCAAAGAGTTTCATTTGTTTACATAAAGTTCAAGCTTAGCTTGTCCAATCTCCAATGGAATTTAACGAGCCGAACACGAGTCAAGCTCGAGTAGCTTGGTTTTTATAGCACATATAGGCTCATTAAGCCAAGTAATAGATTGATCAAACTTGTCTTGAAAAGTTAACAAGCTTTAAAATGTGTTCTAACTTGGCTTGTTTGCATAGCAAGTTGAGTTCCAATGAGCATTTAACGAGCCAAATATGAGTCAAGCTCGAGTAGTTTGGCTCATTTTGCAGCCCTAATTTCGTATCTTGTACAGATTCCCATCATAGATTCATAAGTATAGAATTGTTAAACTGAAAAGTAATATAAGTCACATACTGTGGTCCGGAGGAACTGGGTAAAGCTTTTTGGATTTGGGTCAAAGTGAACATTGTACCTAAGAATGGGTAAGAGATGCAATTGCCTCATGACACCCAGCCCTCTCTTATATTCCTTTCGTGATAACACAACACACTTATCTATTGTCCGTTTACTCATTGCATTGACTCTTAAAGCTTAATGGATTCAGGCAAGCATATTTCACTCGAAACCAATCTTGTTTTTCCCCTTTGAAATGATAGCTTCTTATTGTACAAGGTTTTTGAAGTTTATTGATATCCATTTTATCGTTTCCTACAATAACAGCACATATTTCTCAAGGTTCTCAAAAATATTTCTTGATATATAATTTGTATAAAGCTGCATCAGATTCTATTGAGTTCCCATATTTTTAATCAAGTGGCAAGAGGGGCTTGTAGAAAAGCATAAAGAAAAATCCCAAGTAAAAACAAAGTAAGATTCAGATCAGTTGACCAAAATTTTGAATTCATCAAAATTTAGACAAAAAATACAACCCAAAAATCAGAACAATTGGTGAAATTCAATAAACAAATAAAATCTAAATTCAGAAAATAAATGGATTTCTAATATACTTTGTATTAGTTCGGTCGAAAATTCAGCTGAAGCCCTGTGCCAATGAGATAATAACTATACGCGTCAATGTTGCTTATACAGCCAGTTCAAGCAGGCTGTAGTCTAATAAATATAAACCAAACACTTGCATGATATTTGTTGACTTCCTAACTGAATCACATCCAGTCTTGTTGACCAATTAACACATCTATAACCTTTTCTTCCCATAGTAGTCTAATTATGTCATTCACATAACGAAACAAGTTCACAAACAAATGCCTCAGATCTTACATGGTCCACTAAAAAACCTAAAAAAGTAATACTTCACAAAGTTCATCTCCACATGTGATACACATCAACATCAGAAGGCACAAACAAATAGTCAAAGACAAGCAGTGGCTAGGAAGGCTGTGTTTGGATCAAGGATTATTGAGAGGTGATTTGGAGAGTGAAAGAAGAAGAGAATGGGGAAAAGTGAAAAAAAAATAGCTTATATTTCATTCATTGTTCCTTTTCCTTTACAAATCCCTACTCAAATCCCTGATCCAAGCACAGCCTAAGAGAAATATCAAATATGGCCGACAAATAATTACATAAAGAAGTAACTGATAGAAACTCACCATTCTACGATCAATCATAGAGCATCCATCAGCACAAAGAAGGGTAGGGAATGTGTCAAATCCCTCTGAAAGGCATAAACTCATTATCAGGCGCATACCCTTTTGGCATTCAGGCATTTCGGCCAAGGAAGAGTCTCCTGTAGACTTTGTGTATGCACGAAGCAATATAATCCACCAAAATCCAGAATCAACAGGTGCCACTCTTCCTATTGCACTCTCACCAAAATCAGCCATTATAGTCTCAGTATTCCTGACAGGATCATGGAGTACTTTAAAACTAGCTGGCATCACTCCTTCTCCTAGCTGGAATCGATCAATCTTTTTCTCCCAAGACTGAAGACGAAGAGTCTTCAAAAGAAAATTCTTGACTATTTCTGGCTCCCCGTTCATCAAAAAAGCCAATGCACTTGGAACAAAGTCTCTCACAAACACCTAAACAGGCAGAAGAAGTTAGAGGTCAATTTATCAACTTACTGCCCCTAAAGCCGTGTGATTTGTTTATCATTTACGACTAATTGAAGTGATTCAAGTATATTGAGGTTATGAGCTTTGATAAATAGTAATTGGCAAAATAAATGACCACACAAACAGCTGGTTTACCAGTTGCACTATATAAATTATGAAAGAGCTGCCCTACAGAGAACTGGCTTCAACAAGATGCACCATCCAGTAGGACCAGGCATTCCATTATTCTGGAAGCTCAATCAAGAAGTCCACCAAGACATTGTCATGGCCACAGAGAATGAAAAACATCAAATGCATGTATTCAATATTCAGATATCTGATTTTCCTTCCAACATTTCATCAGCAACCAAATGGTGCAGAGAGGCAGCTTTCTTATCAGTGGAAACAAAATAAACTATCCCAAAATATAAGCATAATTTAAGATATAAGTAAGCCATCCTGAGTTACATAGAATAATGAGATATCCCACCTTTTAAGCGGTAATATGTTAAAACTCAGGCATGCATGCCATTCGTGTCTGTCTATGCTCCCATTAGCAATAAAAGATTAAAATTTAAAATAAATATAAAAAATAAACGACTCAAATAAGGGAGCTTCTTGGTTTCTCCTTACCATCACCATCGTAATCTTACATTAGAAGATGTGCAAGAAATCAAAACATGCTGCTGGTAGTAAAAAGATTTTCAGAAAAAATTATACATAAAATGCATCTAGAATGATGTGACGATGGCAATTTTTAATTAGGAACCAACTTTATAGATGTTTTGATTTTCCCTAGTTCAACCATATCATTCTACACAAAAATTATAGGGTAAATTACATTGACAGCCTTAGGGTTTGAAAAAAAAAAAAACACACAATAAGTCCTACAAGTTTGACATAATTACACAAACCTCTCTTTTAGGAAAGCTAAAGCGACAAAAAATAATGCAGATAATGTGAAGACACATAGATTATCAAGGGTAAGACATATTTTAGACTGATTGAGATGATAACATCAATATTACTAACAAATAATTGATAGAAACTTGGAAAGGCGCCAGAGTGTTATGTGAATTAAAATCTTAAAAGAGCTCAAACCTCAGAGAAGGTTAGGTAATTTACCCAAAATTCTATATCACTATTCTGTTTTCAAATAGCTTTACCAAAAAAAACTTCAACAAAATTGACAAGAAAGCTAAGAACACTAAAGATACTTCTGTCAAACACCTTGTAGCAGAGAAATTGGGGATTCACCTGATCATAGTTAAGTTTTTCGTCACTCTCTTCTAACGCTGCAATTGTCCCAACTGGTCGACCACGAAAGTATACCAACGAACGCCTCAGAGCTTCCCAAGCCTCGGCAACCATCGGATGAGGCTCAAACCCATTTTGTGACCTCGGGGTATTAAATCCAGACCTTCTACCGGGTGAAAATGCACCATCAAAATGGTCCACAAATCGAAAAGACAAATCTGTATTTCTATACGAGGGATGTGGAGAAAGCCCAACAGACAATTCACTAAGTGACCTTTCGTCACATGACCTCTGCCTCTCCATATTCAATGGCCTCGGCCGATCCGAAAACCTCGAGAAATCACATCCTTCAATCTCAGCCACTGTACATAGTGAGTCAATGTTTCTTATAGTAGTAACACTACCATTTTGAGTAGTATCCATAGAAAGACCCTAATTGTTTGGGATTGAAAGTAGTAAAAAATCTTTAGTTTAATTAAGAATATTTAAGTAATTCATTAAAAAAAAATAATAATTGAATTATTAAACAAATAAATGAACACATTCAATGCTGCTAGACCAGTTTACAGTACAATACAGAACAGATCAAAAGATTAAAAACACAATACAATAGATATATAAAGGTATCAAGTTAATCCTCTGGTTGGATGCTGAGAAAGAAAACGAGACTAAACCCAGAGAGAAAAGAACACATTCAATTCTGGTATGAGAGGTTCACACAGTACACAATGGAACATACCAAAACACAACAAAAAAGAGATATAAAGATACGAAGTTAATAATTCTGGTTGGATTATGAGAAACAGAGGAGAAAAGAAGGCAACAATAAACCCATAAAAGAACACATTCAATTCTGCTATGCCAAATTTACAGTGTACAACAAGAACAGATCAAACAGATTCAAAACCCAACACAATTACCAACTTAATACACTAATTGAATGCTGAGAAACACAAGGGGAAAACACAAAAAACAAGATTAAACCCATTATTTATTTATTTGTTTTCCTCATTGTTTCAATTAAACATTGAGAACCCATCAACCAAGAAGATCGGACAAAATTAAACATAGGGAAAAAGACATGCATGAACATTCATGAAAAGAATGTGAATTACAGAGCCATAATTAACAACTTTTACTTACTTTTTGGGACCAGCTTTGAATGGAAAAACGAATTAAAGAAACGATTTTTAGGGGGGTGGGATTAGAAGGAAAAGTGGGTGGGGCCAGAAATCAACCGGGTGGACCGGTGAGTGTCGGTGAATGAATGGTAGAGGGTGACCGGAAGGTGGATCGCATCAGAGGGATTCAGAAGAGAAGGTGTAGCTAGAAAACCGTCTCTGTAGACATTACGTACATATTATATGTATGCCCTAATAAAGGTGGAAGAGAGAGATGAACATAGACACAGAGAGAGAGAGAGAGAGAGAGAGAGAGAGAGATGTTTGAGTTTGTTATTTGTGAGTTGGGATCCAAGTTTGGTTTGGTATGTCGTTGTTTGGGAGTTTTGTGTGGGCGGTGGAGCAGGGGAGATGTACGGAGTGAGTGTGTTTTGTGTGGTAAATTATTAAATATTTTCTGAGTGTTATTTCTAACCAATTATTATTTTTTCTGTCTCAAAATAATAATTTTTTTGTAAAAATTTAATTTTTTTTTAATAGTATAATTATCATATTTTAAAATAATTAATTTTTAAAAATTATTTTTTGATAATATATTTTTTAAAGAATATCAATATTATAATTATACTTTTTATGTTGTTAATAAATTTAAAAAAAGAACAAAATAAAAAATTAATATTTTGAGATAATAAAAAATAAAATAAAAAACTAATATTTTAAAGCGAAAAAATTATTTAATATATCTTTTTATATTTTTGAAGCACCCAATATAACATGAGTCCGGATCCTCTCCAGCCAGCCTCTCCAGCCATTCCTCCTGTCAATGGCCAAGATTTGGCCACGTCACTCTGTCTCAAAAGACGGCTCAGATCAAGTTTCATTAAAAAAAAAAAAATTCAACACAGCAATGGAGGAATGGTTGTGTCAAACTCTCATCTATCTCTCTCTCATAAACTCTCCTCTCTCTTTACAGGAGCACTGTCGATGCCAATGCCGTGCTGATTCCGATGCCGAACTACCATCACCAAGCAGAAGTTTCTTGCTTCTCCCTACCATTCTTGCTTCTCTTTCTGACTCGGTAACAACGATTTGCAGCAGTGGAACAAATCTAGATTCAAATTTGAATTGAAGGTCAATCAGATATCAATTGAAGCTCAACCCAATCGGTTCAGAGCTCAATCAATGCTCAACCAATTCAGAGATGGGTTCAATGATACAGGTTTCCATGTTCATGGTTCAATGATCTGGGTTTCATGATTTGGGTTTCAATGCTCTTGTAATGTCTAGGAGATCATCGACATGCACGACTTCAAGAAAATCAAATCAAAGCATTTCTCTTCATTTCTTACTTGAATATTTCGGTTTGAATTTTGGCATTTTCAATCTCTCTAATCGATTGCAGATTAGAGAGAAATGGTTTGTGGGTTTGAAGAGAGAGAAAGAAAGGAGGTGAAATAAAGAAGAAAAGGAATGAGAGATAAGCTGAGAGGGCGCTAGAGATGGCTTTGCCGGCCGAATGGGATGCCGGAGTAGCTCTGCAAGCCGGACGCTCTGTTGCTATGTTGAGAGAGGAGAGTTTAGGAGAGAGAGATAGATGAGAGTTTGACAGAGGGAAACTTCATTGCTGTGTTGAATTTTTTTTTTTTTAACAAAACTTGATCTGAGCCGTTCTTTTGAGCCAAAGTGACGTGACCAAATCTTGGCCATTGACAGGAGGAATGGCTGGAGAGGCTGGCTGGAGAGGATCCGGACTCATATAACATTCCTCTCCACGCATTTATATTTCGAAATTAATAAAATAATTATCCGGTTTGTGTGGTGCGGTTCAAGTGTAACGTGACGTGTGCGAACGGCAGTGGAAAATTTATTCATTTACGTTTACTTTAAGTACGGAGTGACGTGTGCGAACGGCAGTGGAAATTTTATTTATTTAGAGTAAATTATAAATATTTTTTATAGTTTAAAAAATTACAAATATTTTCTTGTTAAATTTTTTTATTTAAGATAATTAATTAGAAAAAAGATATTTATATTGCTCTCCTATATAATAATAAAATTACTTAAATTATTAATTGAAATATATTTATAATATCATTAAAAACTATTAATTGACTTAATGATTTATTAATAAAATAGGTAATTTATTATGAAATTAGAAACATAAGAAGGTAAAATGTAATTTTCAGAACCACAAAAATAATTTGTATTTTAATTAAATTTCAGATGGTATATTTATAATTTACCCATTTACTTACGTTTATTTTAAGTATGGTTTATAAGTTGATTGTTTTACTTATTAGAAAAAGGGAAATTTACTGATAAATTATATATGAGAATGTTAATCTATTCAGTTTTAGGAGATTTTTTTATAGTCAATTAGTCATTTTTGTTTTAAAAATTTGTATTTATTTGATTTGATACCATTTAAGTTTAAATAAATATCCTTTTGTGATTTGTTTTGCCTATTTTTTTATTTTTTTATTTTTGGTATAGGAATGGAAATGTGAGATGTGGAAGATTTTTTTAGGGGGATTGGTGGCTAAAATGTTGGTCGTCGAGCATGAAAATATATATTTTGTTAGTGTGATTTTTTGGTGTTAAATTGAAGTGTTATATTAGAGTGTTACGTTTGAAACAAGTACACTAAGAAATTTTTATATGTTACATTGATTGAAATGTTAAATTTGAAAAAAAAATACAATAAAGATTTTTTTTACGTTGTTACATTTGGTAAAAGTATACTAAAGGAGTTTTTGTGTGTTACATTGATTGGAGTATTACGTTTGAAAAAAGTATACTATGAATTTTTTTAATGTGTTACATTGGAGTATTACATTTTTTGAATATTATATTGGAGTATTATATTTGAAAAAAGTACATTAAAGATTTTTTTGAAGAGTTACGTTTAGTAATTTCAATATTATGAGAAGACCCATATTTGTCCTTCAACACATAACACACGCTCGTTTATAGTTGACTCTTTATGTAATTCACACTAAAATGGGGCATTTGTTGAGTCTATAAAAAACAAAAAGGAAGGCCAAATAGTTTATAAAATTACTATTTGGAATTTATTGGTGTTTCACCCGTTAGAAAAAGAAAAAGATTCTCTTCAGTACAAAATTTAAATTGAATGGGGTTGTTTGGACCTATCGGGCTCATTATGTGCCTTATTTCAATGATCTAAATCGCTCATTTTGTTAGACATTTTGTATATTTCATTCACACAAAAAATTAAGTCGATCCGATAATTGTAACTTGTTCAATTTTTCGTATTTTTTACTAAAAAAAAAAATTAGAAGATAACTGCACTTTTAAAAAATAAACCATACTTTTAAATTGAACAATTTATAATTATCAGATTGATCTAATTTTTTTGTAGATGAGATACACGAAGTATTTGACAAAATAAACGGGTTTGAATAATTGAAACGAAGCACATGGTGGGTCCCACAAACCCAAACAACCCCCTCCAATCCAGATTTTGGACCGGAAGGAATCCTCCTCCATTAGAAAAAGATATACAAAAAAGTAAATAGGTGATGTGACCAAATAAATCAATAAGTTTGGGTAATTCTATTTACACACACCAATTTCTCTTGGTGCACATACTAAATGAACACATTCTCAATACACACATCAAAAAATGTAAAATCTCAGTACACATATCTTTATTTCGATAATATCCTCATTTTTAATTTCAAAATCTTAATTTTCTTTCATTCACCCACACCTTCTACACCATCTTTGCTGTAATTCTCAATCCTCCATCGCCATCGCCATTTTTAGCTCATTCCCTTCCATCTTAAACCCCTATAATTAATCTCGAAAGTTTGGTGGTTTGCGGTGGGGGTTATGTATGGGAGTATATAATTCATAACGGAAGGTGGTGGCAAATGGAAGGGAAAAGAGACGATGAGAGGGGATGGCGGAGAAGAGAAGTGTAGCTGGCAATGAAGGATGGTTGTGGTATTTAAAATTAGGGTTTGAATGGAAGAATATAAGAGTATTATGGTATTTTTATCCTAGGACAAAATTGTATTAAAGAAAAATTTCATTAAGTGTATGAACTGGGAATAATTAATGTATGGAAATAAAATTACCCAATATGTTTACTTTTTAGTTCATCCCAAAAGGAGACATTAGTGTTTTAATAGAGGGATAAATTACAGTAAGCCTCCTTAAATTATAATTTATTTGCACTTTACTTCCTGAATTTCATAACTCAATAGTTAATCCACTTGAACTATTATTTTGTTATATTTGTTGACACTTTTCATTAGGATTATGTTAAGAATTTAAGGTGAATCAGATCATGTATGGAACATGTGACACACTTGTTGATTTTTTAACCTGTTATTGATTTTTTTAAAATAATAATAATACCATTTTTTGGTAATCTTATTTGTACTTTCTCTCCCTTATCATATTGGCAAAGTGCAAATAAAATCACCAGATAAGAACATTATTGTTTTAAAATTTTAATAAATGTATCATGTGTTTTACATATGATCTGATTTTGTGTAAATCTCTAATAGATTTTAACAAAAAAATGTTAACTGGAACAAAATAATATCTTGAAATAGTTAACTGTTGAGTTTTAAAATTTAGGATTATAAAATGCAAATAAGTCATAGTTAAAGAGATTTACTGTAATTTAGCCTTAATACAATTTCTTGCTAATGACGGTGAATAAGAATTTCAAAATATTTATAATTTTAATATACTTTTTGTATAAGGTAGATTACACTTTGTAGTAGCACTTACCAATGACGCCTTATTAATATTACATAGAAGAAATCAATTATAGATGCTAATACAATTAAATGCACTTTTCATACCTGTACGGGAAAGAAATACACCTTCTCGTATAATCCTGTTGATCAAGTCTGCGCTCCTCCGTACGACGTCGTTCTACTACCTGAAAACACAAACGTGAGTTAGCCGGCGGGTGTGTGCCGGAAATCTCTCCGATGCCTAAGTCAGTCAACAAGACAAATAGGCAAAAGCTCTATGTATTCAGGGAGCAAAGTTGCATTACCTCTCCAAAGGTGATGTTGGTGAGCTTTTATAGGTTTCGCGTGGCACAATCCAAGTAGGACTCCTACTCCTCCATGTAGAGTCCTCCTAGGATTCACACTCCTGAAAGATAATGCTTATCCTTCAACACCCCCCTCACTGCTTAAACCAAGTGAGATGGTTTTTCCCATGGCCGGACTTCCATATGACCGAAGTAACTGTTAGTTCGGCCCTTACTTTCATTTCCCTTACCTCGGTTCTCCCATGCTAAAACCGAGCTATCCATAAGAGAGTTGAGCCGAACTATCTTCAGACCCAAGTCCTTGAGAGGACTTAGCATACCTCGGCTTCTCATGTCACGACCGGACTAACTCTAAGACCGGTCTAATTCTAAAGCGTCTGTAGACCGGTCTAACTTCAGTTCTCCCTTCGGACCGGACTAACTTCCGTGCTTTGAGACCAGACTAACTCCAAAGTATCTACAAGACCGGAGTAACTTACAAAACCGTTTTACTAGGCCCTTTGTACTGCGGCCCATAACCCAGCTCGGCCCAATTTAAACATAAATTACCCTCTCAATTGCCCCTTAATTCCATCTGCGTAGCATGATAGGGATTTCTTGCCTAAAAACCGGGCTAAAGTTTTCGCCTTTCTAGCCGAGCTAAAATGACCTTTTAGCCTATCCAGCCGAGCTAACACTACAAAGCCTTTAGGACCGAGCTACAATTTAGCCGAACTATCCTTATCCGGTCAAAATGTCTCTTCAATCACAACATCTGAATCGTTCAGTATTCCAATGACACGTGGCAGGCTCCTATTGGCTATCCATAGCCGTAACGCCGCCCTCGTACTACGCAATTTTTGAACAGTTCCCGCTCTTTTTCCTTTTCCCTTCTTTCAGCCAAAAGAAAAGACCCTTCAATTGGATCAAAGTACCACACTATTCATCCTCTCTTCCAACTCTCTGTGCCCCTGCCTTTCCAACTACTAAGCTCCTGCCTTTCATTGTTGCTGCTGCTTCAATCTTCCAGTTTTTCTCCTCTTCCTCTGGTAAGTACCACAAATCCTCCTTCCTTGTACTCTTTTTGCTTTCGTTGAATCCATAGCAAACTGCTCATGTGTTTTTACAAAACACTGTTTATGCTTAGCTTTCACTGTTCTTGCACTTTCTGGGAAAAATCGTCGTAAGAACACTATGAATATTACGAAGCAACCTGTAGAACGTAGCTTTGATCCATAAACTGGTCCCAACCGAACTAGGACACTGTTTTTGCTGGATGGAAGTCTAGTTAGATTATCAGCCGAACTAACACTTCACGTAAGTAGTTTTAATAAGTCAAACCACTTCTGATTTCCCTTAACCGAGATGAACGAACCGAACTAAGTTTTGAACCTTGGTAAACTAGAAAACTTGGCCTCCAACCGAGCTAAGCACTCGGGGCTAAGCCAGCTTTCTTAGTTCCTAAACCGAACTCAAAAAGCTGCCCCTAGAGGCTTAACCGGAGTAGCAAACCCCGTCGATCAAACCGAGATAACAAACAACTTGCTCAAACCGAGCTATCGATCATTCAGCTTGACCGTGCTACTAAGCATTTTTGTTAGAACCGAGATGAAACCTGTAGCATCCCCCAGGCCGAAGTAGAACTTCTTTCTGTCTGTTTTGATTTTGTAGCACGCTCCAATGGTCTGTGCTTAACCCCTTTGTTTTCCACTTTGCAGACTTAGGTTGCCCAGGCACTCCACTGCGTGCTCAACCGAGCTACTAAGCACACCTTTCCGACCGAGATAACTTATTCCTAACTTATACAATAAATGGGGAAGTATAGGTTTTTGGTAGAAACCCCTGGAGGCCTTGCCGAATTCCGTAAGGATTTCAACATCCCTGACGACATCCAACTTGTTTTAGCCGAAAAAGATGTGACTCCGTGGGGAAATGAAGGCTTCGTCCCCTTTACCCTCCTTTCAATAATAGAAACCGGACTAAGATTTCCAGTCCAACCATTAATTTGTGAATTCCTTAGACAAACACGACTATGCCCAACCTAGCTTTCTACTAATTCGTACCGAATTATAATGGGAATAGCCGAACTAAACCGCCAAGCCGGTCTGAATCTAGGTTTAGCCGAAATATTACACCAATACTCCATAGGTTCTAAAGAAGACGGCTGGGTTTATTACTTAAGAATACACCGCGGCCGAGAGAAAATCATAAAAGATACACCGGACAAGGATTTGAACGATGACGATTTTTTCTGGGTGTCTGGGAATTATGAAGATCATCAAGCCCAGATTCCTGGCCGAAGAATAAACTGGAAAAAAGGACAACCCGGTATAACTACTTCGGTCTTCTTTTAGGTTTCTTTTTTTACTTCGGTCTTCTGCCTTCAAACCGATCTAACACTTGAACTTTTTCTTGCAGATCCAGCTCATCTTCACTCCCTTTACAGCTACCCCAACCTCAATACCCTCCGCGCCGCACTACGGGTTAGAGAAAGAGGTTGGGCCAAACTTCTAAATTTTGAACCGACATACAGATACAGCGGTTGCCGCAAAGCCAGAGTGACCGATTTCCTTCTCGAGGAAGCCCCAGAATTGGACCCAACCTTGCCTCAGATAAACCTAGTGCCTCTCACAGCCGAACAAGAAATGGCTAAGAGGAACAGACTGAAGGCCTTGCTGACCGCAACAAACCCAACCGATGTACCGCAAACCGGCCAGACCACAGAGACCGTGGTGGCACTTCCATCCCAGCGGCCCTCCTCATCTCGTCCACGCAAGCGTGCCCGGACTGGCCAAACCGAGCAACGACTTGTGGATGAGGATGAGACCGTTCTGCCACCAAGTCCTCCCCCAAACATTCAACCAAGCCCCCAACCGGAGCAATCAGACCGAACTGCCTCCTCCTCCAAATGGGTTCCCGAACTGACCTTCAACAACCGAGATATCACCGCTTCTGATTCGGTTGTCACAGAGAAGGACCACCTGATGGCTTTTAATCTAGCCAAAAGTGTGTGCCTTCCAAAAGATATGGAGCACCACTACAAGCAACTTAACACCGAACTGAAGTCCATTCAGTCTTCAACCAAGTCCATGATCTTAGTAAATAGCCTTCTTCTTTCTATGTAATTTTTCCAGCTTTCAGTCCGGCTAAAGTTACTTCTCCTTTGCAGGCCATCCAGAAAAACCAAGTTACACACAGGAGGGTCATGGAGCTCAGGAGAAATACCAGGGAGGCCATGGCAGAGGCCGAAGCAAAAACGGCCGAACTAGAGGAAGTAAGAAAGCAGCTGGCCGAGCTATGTGCTGAGAACGGTCGATTGACTGAAGTGGTTAATTCGGCCGAAGCCGAAAAGAAGAAGGTTGCTCTCGAGGCAAAGGACAAGTACCTGCGCCTTTTGGCCAAGATTGAAAAGAAGAAAGACGCCAAAATAGCCCGGCTGAAGGGGGGCCTGAAGAAAGCCGAAAAGCAAGGCTTTAAGAAGGCCGAAGACGCATACACCCTTCAATGCGACGCAGCTAAGGACCTCTTCTTCAAATGTGGCTGGAGGAGTGCGGTGGAGCAGCTCGGTTGTCTGCCCGACACCGAGGTCTACAATGCTCCACCGTATACCATTCCGGCTTCAGTGTCGCAGTATGCTGCCGATCTCCAGAAGCAATTCCTTGAAGGGTCTGGTGATGAAGATGATAATGATGATGATGATGAGGATGAACCAACTATTACTCCGGCGATCAATGAGCAACCCAACGATCAGACGGTTCGATTAGAGCCGGTAGTTGAAGACCTGACTGATGAGCTGCAGACTGACAACACGCAGCCCATTGGTACCGAGGTTCATGCTGAAACCGAGCTCCCACCTAAAACCGTGCTCCAGCCTGAAACCGGACTTCGGACAAATATTGATGCAGAATTCGATGCCAAACTTGACGATCTCTTCAACTGAATGTCTTCTTTCTTTTTGTTTTGTTCTTGAGCTTGTAACCGGGCTGCGGCCCCTCAGTTGTATTTTGTTTTGTACTTCAATGAAAAAATCTTCTTCTTTGCTAAACTCTTATTCCGGTTTTGATCTGCTTGTACTTGTAATGCATTCAATTTGCTCCAACTGCTATTTCGGTTTGCTCTCTGTTTTTCTACAGTTTCTACTTGCAATATTTTCTTGCCGAGATAACCATCTCGGTCCTAGCTTATAATGTATACTTGCCAACCACTCTTCAGCCGATATACTTACTTCGGCCGAAGAGTACAAAGAGTTGGTTTAATCCAGCCAACCACTCTTCAGCCATAAACTTACTTCGGCTGAAGAGTACAAAGAGTTGGTTTTATCCAGCCAACCACTCTTCAGCCATAAACTTACTTCGGCTGAAGAGTAACAAGAGTTGGTTTTATCCAGCCAACCACTCTTCAGCCATAAACTTACTTCGGCTGAAGAGTAACAAGTGTTGGTTTAATCCAGCCAACCACTCTTCAGCCATAAACTTACTTCGGCTGAAGAGTAACAAGAGTTGGTTTTATCCAGCCAACCACTCTTCAGCCATAAACTTACTTCGGCTGAAGAGTAACAAGTGTTGGTTTAATCCAGCCAACCACTCTTCAGCCATAAACTTACTTCGGCTGAAGAGTAACAAGAGTTGGTTTTATTCAGCCAACCACTCTTCAGTCATAAACTTACTTCGGCTGAAGAGTAACAAGAGTTGGTTTTATTCAGCCAACTACTCTTCAGTCATAAACTTACTTCGGCTGAAGAGTAACAAGAGTTGGTTTTATTCAGCCAACCACTCTTCAGTCATAAACTTACTTCGGCTAAAGAGTAACAAGAGTTGGTTTTATCCAGCCAACCACTCTTCAGCCATAAACTTACTTCGGCTGAAGAGTAACAAGTGTTGGTTTAATCCAGCCAACCACTCTTCAGCCATAAACTTACTTCGGCTGAAGAGTACAAAAAGTTGGTTTAATCCAGCCAACCTCTAAGTTGGTTTTTCCAGCCACCTTAGAATGAAGTGTTTGGTTATTTTGACCAAACGTCCTGCAGCCTGGATCCTTATCCTGGGCTTAGGAAGGTTCATAGTTGGTTATTCCGGCCAACTATGTTTACAATGCTCCTAACTCACTAAAGTTACCTTCTACTGAAAACAATTATGCTGAAAATAATCGACTTGTTTTATTGAGAAAGTAAAAAATTACATGTATTTAAAAGGAAAAAAGCTAGAAATAAAACAACTTGAGATTGGCAGTGTTCCATGGCCTAGGAATTGCTTTGTCGTCCTTATCTTCCAAGTGGTATGCCCCTTTGCCTGCCAATCCGACCACTTTGTAAGGTCCTTCCCAATTAGGCCCCAACTTGCCATCTCCTGGAACCAAGGTGTTTCCCATCACTTTGCGTAGTACCCAATCTCCGATCTTGAATTGTCTTAGATGCACTGTTTTGTTATACTTTCTGGACAACTCTTGTTGGTAGGAGGCGATGTGAACCAATGCTCTGTCTCTTCTTTCTTCCGCAAGGTCGGGCTCTAATGTTATGGCTTCGCTATTTAAGTCTGGATCGAAGTTTTCGCTCCGAATCGTGGGGAGGCCAACTTCTAATGGGATGACTGCTTCCATGCCATAAGCTAAGGAGAATGGTGTTTCTCCTGTTGATCGACGAGGCGTGGTGCGGTAAGCCCATAAAACATGAGGGAGCTCTTCTACCCACTTGCCTTTGGCTTTCTCTAACCTTTTCTTCAATCCATCCAGGACTACCTTGTTTGATGCCTCCGCCTGACCATTTGCTTGGGGATATGCCGGTGTAGAATTGTAGAACTCTATCGTGTATTCTTCACAAAAGCCTCTGAAAATTTTACTGTCGAACTGAGTGCCGTTGTCTGAGATCAGTGCTTTTGGTATGCCGAAACGAGTGATGATGTTCTGCCAGACAAACTTCTTCACATCTTTTTTCTTGATTAATGCCAAGGCTTCTGCTTCCACCCACTTTGTGAAGTAGTCGGTTGCCGCAAGGAAGAACTTCATGTTGCCTGGTGCTATTGGAAGTGGCCCTACTATGTCTAAGCCCCACATTGCGAAGGGCCATGGGCTAGTGAGAGGTAAGAGTTCTCTGGCAGGTTGGTGTATTTGGTGCGCAAACTTCTGACACTTCTCGCACTTTTTGACATACTTTTCTGAGTCTGCCTGCATGTATGGCCACCAGTATCCTTGTGAAATTGCTCGGTATGCCAATGATCTTCCTCCTTGATGGCTACCGCATACCCCCTCATGTATTTCGTATAAGAACGCTTCTACTTTGCTGGGATGAACACACTTTAAGTAAGGTCCTGAGAACGACTTCTTGTATAATGCCAAGGATGGAGAGAGCCAAAATCGCTGTGACTTTGCTCTTATTCTGTTGGCTTCTTTCTTTTCTTCCGGTAAGATGCCATCTTTCAGGAACAATACGATGGGATCCATCCAAGAAGGGCCTAACTCCGCACAACATACTTCTTCTGCTTCTGGGTCTTCAATGCTTGGTCTAAGCAGGTAGTCGATTAATAGTGGATGAGGGATGGAGGTATCTGCCATTGAGGCGAAGCCTGCTAGTTCGTCTGCTCTGCTGTTTTCCTCTCTACCGATCTGTTCTATCCTTACCACTTCAAATTTCTTTATCTCTGTTCTGACCAATTCTTGGTACTTAGCCATCCTGTCATCCTTTGCTTCGTAGTCGCCAGATATTTGGTTTACCACCAGCTGTGAGTCGCTGTAAACCATTAGCTCGGTGGCCTTCATGTAGAATGCTGACTTAAGTCCTGCAATAAGCGCTTCATACTCCGCTTCATTGTTTGATGCTGGGAAGCCAAGGTTGACTGCTTGCTCTACTACCAGGCCGTCTGGAGAGATGAAGACTATGCCAAGTCCTGCTCCATACCGGTTGGATGCTCCATCCACGAAGAGCTTCCACATCTCTCCAACGAACAACTTCCAATAAGTGGAGGGATCAAATGATGCCTTGGGATCTTCCATGTTACTGGTGTCTTCTACAAGGTCCATGCCTGCTGTCTGCCCCTTGTTTTCTGTTCGTACTAAGTCTTTATTTGTTGGTGAGTCTTGACTTGGTGTAGCATGGTCTGCCTCTGAGTTCCTTGCTTTGCTTTGGTCTGCCTTGGCGTCTGGCTGAGTATCCTGTACTAGGGGTTGCGCTATTCCGGCGTCAACTCCCATCCCTAGTTCGGCTGTTTCAGTCAGGTCGACTGGGCAGACGTGATGACTTTCTGGTGTGAATTCTGCGACAAAATCTGCCAATGCTTGAGCTTTTATTGTGGTTCTGGGTTGGAACTTGATGTCGTATTGTCCCAACTCTACTGCCCACTTTAGAATTCGCCTAGAAAAGTTCGCCCTTTCAAATAAAGCCTTTAATGGGAAGGCTGTGAAAACGACTATGGTGTGGGCGTGAAAGTAATGCAACAACTTCCTTGAGGCCATCATCAAGGCCAATGCTAGTTTCTCCAGTGGCAGGTACCTTGTCTCAGCGCCCAGTAATGTCTTGCTGACATAGTAGATGGGCAGGTGTTGAATTCCTTCTGCGCGGACCAACACCGCGCTAATTGCGTGCTGTGAAACTGCCAGGTACAAGAAGAGTTCTTCTCCAGGGATTGGGGTTACAAGTAGTGGTGGAGAAGACATGTACTCCTTCAAGCTTTCCAGAGCTCGGTCGCATTCGTCGTCCCACTCAAACTTGGCCTTTAGAGCATGGAAGAATGGTCGTAGTCTGTCTGACGATCGGCTTATGAACCGATTGAGCGCAGCTGCCATGCCGGTGAGATGCTGCACTTCTTTTACTGAGTTTGGTCTCTCCAGATCCTGAATTGCCTTGATCTGAGATGGGTCTGCCTCAATACCTCGGTTGGTCACCAGGAAGCCCAGGAACTTACTAGATCCTACTCCGAATGCACACTTCGACGCGTTGAGGCGTAACTTGTGCTTCTTCAGGATCTCAAACATCTCACCTAGGTCCTTGAGATGGTCACTCTTATCCTTTCTCTTGACCACCATGTCGTCGATATAAGCCTCCATTGTTTTGCCTAACAACGGCTCAAACATCTTGGTGACCATTCTCTGGAATGTCGCCCCTGCGTTCTTTAGGCCAAAGGGCATGACCTTGTAGCAGTATAGTCCCCTTGGAGTTGTGAAGGATGTGACCTCCTGGTCTGGTTCATGCATGGCGATTTGGTGGTAGCCTCTGTATGCATCCAGAAAGCTAAGTCTGTTGTGCCCCGCCATTAGGTCTACCAGTTGATCTATCCGTGGTAGAGGAAAGCTGTCTTTTAGGCATGCCTTATTGACCATTTTGTAATCGACGCAGACACGCCACTTGCCATTCTTCTTTGGCACTACGACGGTGTTGGAGATCCATCTGGGGTAGTGCACGTCTCTGATTGCCCCAGCCTCCAACAAGTTTCCCACTTCTTCCGTCACTATCTCAGCGTGGTGGAGTGCCGATCTGCGAGTTCGCTGAATTATTGGTCTGGCGGATGGGTGGACATTGAGTTGGTGACAGATGAAGTTGGGATCAATGCCTGGCATGTCGTATGGTGTCCAGGCGAACACTTCGATGTTAGAAGTCAAAAATTCCAAGACCTCCAATCTCTCAGTGCTGGACAACGACGAACCAAGCAAAAAGAACTTATCCGGGTTCTTTTCATCTATTCTTACCTCTACCAAGTCCTCCACCGCCTTCTGGTTAGCCGCTTTGCCAACATCTGCGAATAGTTCATTACTCTCAGGCTCTGCCACCGAATGAACATATCCTTTGGCAGCGCGGCTGCCATTCACCATGACAAAGCACTACTTCGACATGATCTGGTCTCCATAGACTTCTTCTATTACTCCAGTGTCGTTGGGGAACCGCATTACTTGGTGGTAGGATGACGCCACCGATCGCATGGCATGCAGCCATGTTCTGCCCAAGATGATGTTGTAAGTGGAGGGGACCTTCAACACCCAAAACTCCACTTGTTTCGTTACACTCCCCACTCTGACTGGGAGGATTATTTTGCCGACGGGCCATTCTGGCATGGAGTTGAATCCAGCAGGGGAGATACGGCAGGTGCCAAGTCTTTATCTTGCAACTTCAATTGTTTAAATGTTTCGTAGTACATTATTTCGCACGAACTACCTTGGTCAATTAGAATCCGCTTGACGTCAAAATCCTTGACTCGGAGAGTGACGACCAAGGCATCATTGTGAGGGCAATATATTCTGTCCAAGTCTTTATCCGAGAAAGACATGACGTTCGTGGCTTCTGTCTTTCCCTTCTTGATGGCAAGCTGGGCACTTAGTACCTCCCTTAAGTGCTCAGCCTTCTTGATCGACCCTCTGAGCTCGCATACACGCTCAGGTTCGAAGACCCCATGTATCACATTGATAATGCCTTGAGGTGGGGCGTCGATCGGCATTCCGTTGGGGTTATTATGGTCCTGGGGGGCTGGTTGCGCACCCCCTTCAATGTATTTATCCAAATGGCCTGCAGCCACCAACTCCTCCAGGTACTGTCTTAATGGCGTACAATTCTCAGTGCGGTGCCCCTTTTCTTTATGGAAGGTGCACCGCGACCTGTCGTCGTAGTCTTTCTGAGCTTCGCCTAGCTTGGCTGGCCACTTGACAAAAGGCTCGTCTCTTATTTCACTCAGAATTCGGTAGATCGGTTTCTTGAAGACCGTGGTTATGGCAGTGCGGACTCTCCGCCATCTCTTATCCTGGTCTTCTTCGTTGTCTCGCTTGCCTCGCCCGTTTCTACTCGGATGGTTTACCGCATTGACCTTTGCTGAGGCCTTTTTCTCTGGCGTTGCAGCCGTGCTAGACTTTGTTTTGGCACGTGCGCCATCCTCTTCCACCCTGATGTGCTGGTGCACTCTTTCCATCAGGGCCTCCATGGTAAGTGGTGGCGTCATGGTGATCGAGTCCCTTAGTTTGTTTCCGACTGGAAGTCCTCTTTTGTATTGTGCAATGGCTAGATTGGTGGGGCAATCCCCAATCTGGTTGAATGTCTCCCAATAGCGACTGTTGTAGGATCTTAGGGTCTCCTTGTCACCCATGTCGATGGAGAGTAACTGGTCGATCTCCACCGGGGTTTTGGTGTTTGTCCTGAATCTTGTGACAAATGCTTCCGCCAATTGCACCCAGGAGGCTATGCTACCTTCTGGAAGTTTCTCGAACCAAGTCAAGCCTAGATCGCCAAGGCTTGATGGGAAAAGAATGCACATCAGAGCCTCGTTTCGCCGGTATACAGCCATGACCTGGCGAAAGTGGCTCAAGTGTGAGTAAGGGTCCGTCTTCCCCTCGTATGTGGTGAATTTGGGTTGAAGGAAGCCTGATGGTAGGGGCGCGTTCTCAATTGCTGGGACAAACGGTGAGGTCTGCAGCCTCGCCAATGCCTTGTTCGTTGGTTCGTAGGCTGGGCGCGGTATTGGCATTCCAACCTCGACGCTTCCATGCGTCCGAGGAGCCAACCGCCGTAAGGCAGAAACTCTATGTGGATCACGTGCCCTGGCGTCTTCCCTCCATCGTGCCTTTTCTTCTAACACAGTCCGTAGGTCGGACGATCTGGGCAACTCCGTCTGTCTGGACCTTGTTTGGTGCGTATGTGAAGGCCAGTAGGTGCTCCCTTCCGTATACGACCTCTCAGATTTCGTCCTCTCAGACCTGGAGTGACGAGTTCTCGAAGATCTGGATTGCGTATCACCTGTCCTGAGGCTTTTACTTTCTGCTTGTGAAGGTGTGGTGTTCCTACCACGACCTTCAGAGTGACGAGGGGGCGTCTTGTTTGTGCGCCCCTCTTCTGTCGCCACTTCTTTTCCCTTCACCTGACGCTTTAGAGATTCCATGTCCGCAGCCATCCGTCGTTTCAACTCGTCTTGTTCTCTGACGCGATCCTCCAAAGTTTGAGGATCAATCCTTCGCCTTTGTCTTTCTGGGCTTTGCGAGCGAGAGTGACGAGGGCTGTTAGTCCGCCTTCTACCCCTTGCATCCCTCTTGGAATTTTGTCTTTGTGGTTCCAGGTTCGCCATGGGATTGACCAAGGGTAGACCTTCGCGCCTCGCACCTCCTTCCGGAGTTTGTCTGTCAATGGCGGACTGAGGTAATTCTTCGTTGTTCGCCATCAATTTTTGGGAGAAAAAGCTTGATCAAGAGGTTGTTCTTGTCTGAGTTCCCACAGACGGCGCCAATTGTACGGGAAAGAAATACACCTTCTCGTATAATCCTGTTGATCAAGTCTGCGCTCCTCCGTACGACGTCGTTCTATTACCTGAAAACACAAACGTGAGCTAGCCGGCGGGTGTGTGCCGGAAACCTCTCCGATGCCTAAGTCAGTCAACAAGACAAATAGGCAAAAGCTCTATGTATTCAGGGAGCAAAGTTCATTACCTCTCCAAAGGTGATGTTGGTGAGCTTTTATAGGTTTCGCGTGGCACAATCCAAGTAGGACTCCTACTCCTCCATGTAGAGTCCTCCTAGGATTCATACTCCTGAAAGATAATGCTTATCCTTCAACACCCCCCTCACTGCTTAAACCAAGTGAGATGGTTTTTCCCATGGCCGGACTTCCATACGACCGAAGTAACTGTTAGTTCGGCCCTTACTTTCATTTCCCTTACCTCAGTTCTCCCATGCTAAAACCGAGCTATCCATAAGAGAGTTGAGCCGAACTATCTTCAGACCCAAGTCCTTAAGAGGACTTAGCATACCTCGGCTTCTCATGTCACGACCGGACTAACTCTAAGACCGGTCTAATTCTAAAGCGTCTGTAGACCGGTCTAACTTCAGTTCTCCCTTCGGACCGGACTAACTTCCGTGCTTTGAGACCAGACTAACTCCAAAGTATCTACAAGACCGGAGTAACTTACAAAACCGTTTTACTAGGCCCTTTGTACTGCGGCCCATAACCCAGCTCGGCCCAATTTAAACATAAATTACCCTCTCAATACCTTTTTATTTGATCATTTTTTCATTTTGACTCTTCAATTTTTTTTTTTCCACTTTAGCCTTTTATGTTTTAATTTTTTTTCAATTTACTCTTAAAAACAAACTTTTGTTCAAAATTAAACAAAAACTGTCACGTTAACTATCATATGATAAAAAAATATGTGGTGTTTTGGAAAGTTAGTAAAAAATTGATTTTTTTGGCTTTTTCGTGTTAAAAAAAGCTAGCTTTTTGTGGTTTTTTTGTGATTTTTTTGTGTAAAAAAGCTAAAAAGCCAAAAGTTAGGAGTGTTTTGGAAGAAAAAGTTTTGGCTTTTTTGGCTAAAATAGCACTAAAAGACAAAATTGGCTACAAATAAACAATAAGACAAAATGTCATGTCAAATTCATAATCATTTTACTTTTTCTCTTACAAACATCACATGTTTCATACACACTTAAACACAACTCTCTTCTCAAAAAATTTACAAAAAAATAGTTAAAAACTAAAATAGCAAACTTTCCAATAATTACAAAAAAAACTAAAATACACACTTAAACACAATCTATAATTACAAAAAAACTCAACTCTCTTCTCAAACACAACTATTTTAGCCTATTGTAAACGGCCCTCAAGAACTCCCGGCTCCACGTGCGAGGGCACGAATTCGTTTTGTTCTCTAGCTACTACAAGTTCGGACTCGTGTCACAGTTCTGAATCTAATCTCACGAAGTGCAATGTGAGACCGATAAATCACCAAAGAGTCCAAATCCGGCAAATCATTTTGGAAAACTGATTTTTATAGAGAAGTGTCAAACATGGACTGCTTTGCTAGATATAGAGTCGCCACCTAAATATTTTATTTTGGGGGAATTTAGAAAATCCTGACTCGTGCCTAAGGCCACGTGTCCATCATCACCAAAGTTGCCTCGGCTTAGGAACTTGGGTACGAGAGGGGAAAGTCATGCAATGAGCACCCCCGCTCGCCCAATCAAAGATCGGCCCGTACTAAGCATGATATTTTGTTTTTGAAAATACATATGTTCTTATTTCGGTTATTAACTTAGAATTACTATGTAATGCGCACAACATACAAGTATAGACTAGATCGCCTAAATTGGAATAAAACATTGCATGTTCATTTGTTTGAAAACGGTTTTGAAGTTTGCTACTCGCAAGTAGGCTAAGACGAGGATTTCAATGAATTGTTCCAATTCAAGCAATCCAACCTTCACCCATAGGCATTTAGGCAGTTATATCAAATAAGCAATTAGCCTCATGGTAAGCATGCTAAACATGGCAACACTTACACATATGCAAGGATGCTAAAGCGTAAACACTCACAGTGTACTTCGAGCCAAAATAGAGAACTAGTTAGAAATCATGCATGATCCTGGTTCATGTTAAGATGGCTAATGCAACACATGCAAAAATGCAGCTAAAATAGACTCGGCTATTCTAGAATGGCATGTGAATGCAACTTGATAACATGTTGTTGAACACGTATTCAAATAAATGTATTGAAATACAATGCAGTTAGTATGATGCGCCGAGCCCGGTGCATGCAATACAGATGAATGGGTGCACGCATGCAAGCATGAGGTATGCTAATTGAAACATGCCCTAAAACTAACCATCGTAAGCTGTTAAGTAAAAGGGAGAAAGAAATGAGGGTTGGAAGACGTGCATCACACACACGCACGCTTATTACAACAGTTGGCCCTCTCGAATGAGGGTCCGAATAAGAAGCTAACTAGCTAATCTAAACTAATTAAACTAATTATTACATCCCAAAACTAATTAACTAACAAGTTAATTAATTAAGCTATTACAACACAAATTGAATAGTTAAACGCATTAACTAATTAGGTACAAAACCAAAACATAAACTAGCTAAGCAAATTAGCTAAGTAAAGCAATAAAGTAATGTCCTCAGAGGGAGAAGAATGCACGCATGCTCGGTCACCTCGTTCGAAAATCCGTTGCGATGCCCCAACTTGCCTCTGTTTGTAATTGTTCTCAGGACCTTGCACCAAGCTCCACAAAGCTTCAACTCCACCATGGGAACCTGTAGAAACATGGCCGACTACCTAGGGATGCTTCCAGCCACTGGCCGACCACTTTCTATTGCTGCAAACCAGAAAAAGTGGTCGGCCAGCTAGTTGTTCTGGTCAGCCGACCAGTTTTGCTGCACTTCTCCACTTTGCTGCAACAGAGAGCAAGAAAGGGCATGGCAATGTATTTGCAAGATATGTGTGCACGACCACCCTCCCTATCATTTCATAAGCTCAAGGGAGTGCGGTTTTCGACCCTCGGACCACCAATCACGCATTTCGATGCATGATGGCCGAGAAGCCAAATTGCACAATTCAATATAAAATGAATGCACATATAAACATATAAAGCCTAGAACTCTATTATGTATGATCAAGAGGGTCGGCGACCGAGAATTGAGGCACGTTTCATCACTTCAAGTATGAAACGTCCCTCGTTCCTCGTGTTTGGACTAACACCTAATCCAAACAAAATGCAAGTAACAACATGCACACACAATGCTAAGAATAACATGGCATACTTAATACAATGTAACATCATGGCATACACAATGCTAAGAACAACATGGCATACTCAATGTAATGTGACATGGCATACACAATGCTAAGAACAACATGGCATACTCAATGCAATGTGACATGGCATACACAATGCTAAGAACAACATGGCATACTCAATGCAATGTGATATAAGCATGCAAACAACATGGCATACACAATGCTAAATGGACTTAAACCAAAATGGACAGACCTCAGTCATGTCCAAAACAGTGGCCATAACACCAAAACAAAGGCATGAAATACAAAACAAAGCATGCACATGCATTGACCCATCAACTAGGCCTAAGAGCACAACTCTCAAAAGTGCTCAAGAAGTGATAAACATGGGAATGTGACAACACTAAAGGCTCTGAAATAAGGTATGAAATGATTCCAAATCACTCAAACAATAGACACAAGGCATGCTAGAGTCCTTAAGGCATAAGGCTAGCAAAGAGCAACACAAAGGGGGCATGCAATACATGGCATAAATGCATGAACCAACCATGGACAGAGCTTAATTAGGTCTAAACAAAGACCAAAACATGCTAAGATGGAGGCTCAAGGACCTAAGCAAGATGGCATACATGCTAGGCCACAAAACTAGGCAACAATGCATAACATTCAAAGACAATCAAAGAGTGAGAGAAATAGGAACATGGCAATCTTATATGCTCTGAAATGTCATGTTAAAGGATGCCAAATCATGTACATAACACAAATGAAGCATGCTATGGTACCCAAAGCTTGAAGCTAGCATAGGCATTTGTACTATAGTTATACCAAACATGAAGCATATGGCAAAGGCAATCCAAAACAGTCCTAGAACATGTCAAAATGAGTCTAAAACATGTATGGAAGGAAGTCAAAACAAGCTAGCATGAAGGGCATAAGGCATGATGAATGCAAGGCAAATAAGGTGGATTACACTACACCTACCAAGACCAAGCATGAGATGGCTTCGTCAACAAAAATCAGAGTTATATTATGGCAAAATAACCCCAAATACACATTGAAATGATAGCTCGCAAACTTAGGCATGAAGGCATACACAATGACTCATGTCAAGGCATAAAGGGCAAACCCTCCAAAGCATTGAAAGAGTGATAAATGCAAATATATGACCATGAAACATGCATTAAAATCTCATAACAAATAATGCCAAATCATTCAAATAGACCAAGCAATGCATGCTAGTGGACTTGATGCACAAAGCTAACAAGCTAGAATGCATTATAGCTATACAAAGCATGGCATGCATGACCAAAACAATATAAATCAGAGCTAGAGCATGCTAAAACATGGACAAAAGCTTCTTAGAGTTAAGCCAAAATCATGTTAGAAAGACATGTTAAAGTATGATACACATGAAGCTAATTCATGGAAATGCACTATAAGTGCAAGGAGCATGCAAGGGCCAACCAAACCAAACCTTAACAGAGGTATGACATGGTAAAACAACACCAAGAACATGCTGAAATGGACTCAAAACAAGCTAAAAAGACATGCTACTTCATGAAGCATTCAAGACTAATTTGTGAGAAATACACTATAAGTGTATAAGGCATGCAAAAGATGACAAAACCAAGTAAAAACAGTGGTATGCCATGTCAAAATAACCCCAAATACATGCTAAGATATGGCCAACATAAGCTTAACAAACATGCTCAAACATGAGGCAAATGAAACAAGCATTCAAGACACAAGGACAGGGGATGACCCTCTCCTATTTGGGACCTCAAAACACTATTTCCACCACTGAAATTCCTCTGAGTTTCAGTGGTGAGAAGGCCGAAACAAGGTGGTCCCAATAGCTAAAAAAGAAGGCACAAGAACAAGGCCAAACGAGGCCTAAGAGGGGGTAGACTACCCCCAACACAAAAGTGACCTTAAACAAACATGTTAAGCATACAAAATTAGAACTTTTTTCAGTAGAAAGTTAAGCTTAAAACAGCATGCAAATAGGTCTAAAAGCTTAAGCAAAGATAAGGGTTTTAAGGGTTAGAAGCTCACCCTTGAAGAACACCTTCAAAGCTGCAACTTCAGCAACTTCTTTGAGCTCAAACCAGTCTAAAAACTTCAAAAACAACCTCAAAGTGCCTCAGTAACAAAAGGATGGTGTTTGAGTGTGTGTTTGTGTGTTAAAGTGTGATAAAACTACACTTTTAGGCACAAAAATGAAGAGCAAGAGCAATATAGAGACAAAGATGTGTATGTATAGCTCAAGCCAGAAAATCTGAACCTAAGGCATGAGGGAGGAGGCTCCTTTATATAGAAAAACAATCAATAAGCTTGTTGAGGAAGCTAAGAGCTCCAAGCCATCCCTCCATACACGTGTATGGAGGATGGTTTCTGTGCTCACCAGCTAGCACAGTTGGCAAGAAAAGATCTTCAGGAATCTACTAGAAAGTGGCCAACCAGTTGAATTGGTCGGCCAACTATTTTTTCTGGTTTGCAAGAAGAGCAAGTGGTCGGCAGGTGGCTGCCAAGGCCAAAAAGTGGTCGGCCAGTGTCCAAATTGAAGCCACAGAAGTTAGTTTTTCAATGGCGCTAGCCTTGCATCAAAATTCCAACTGTGCAAAAAGTTATGCATATTTTGGTGAAACCGCACAGTTTCGATCCAACCGGATTGATGCCCTACTTCAACCAACCATATCTCCCTTATCCGGACTTGGCTTTAGGAGATTCTTGAGTGCAAAATGAAGCCCCGAAAGTAATTTTTTCAATGGTGGTGGCCTCACAGTTGAAATCCAACTATTCAAAAGGATAGGCCTGATTTAGCGAGGACTGCTCGATTAAAAAAACAACTGGCCGACTAGAAAACTGGCTGGCGGGGAAGAAAAATGGTTTTCAGGGAGAAAAACTGGTCTCCCACCCTCATTCCACCCTCCAATCAAGGAAAACAAGGTTTGTGCCAAAAACAAACCAAAAAGGATGCAAGACAAGAGTCCGGGGGTCGAGGTGCGCAGCCGGAAGCTTCAAAAACTAGTCTACGGGCACCAAAAACGGTCTACGAGGGAAAAGTAGTCTACGACCACAAAAAGTGGTCTACGAGACCTCAGTGTCCCTCTAGACAAGGTCAACCAAGCTTGGTCCACAAACCGAGCCAAAACACAAAGAGTTCAGAGGCTCGGAGGCAAGGCACTCAGCCGAAAACTCCGGAAACTCGAAACGAGCACAACATGCACTATCACCGAACGCTTAATCGATGACGTCTGAGTCTTAAGGTCGGTCAAAAATGGGGTGTCTATACCTATTAAAATCGTCAAAAACTAAAATAGCCAACTTTCTAAACACACACTTATTTTTTATTTTTTATTTTTGGAAAGAGATTAATATAATTTATCTTATTAGTTTTATGTCTTATTTTAGAGCACAGCAAGATAAGTATAAATATTAGACCATCTTCGATCCTTGCTTTTTTTTTATCATCAAATAAATTTGAGTGAAAATTTGAATAAAAATTTTTAATTTGATATGAAACATTCCAATCATTTTTTCATCAAATCTTTTTTAACAATTTCAAAATTATTCTCAAAACTTGTTTAACTTTTTTTTTTTTAATTAAAGAAAGCCATATCTCCAATCCTTATTATTTTTAAAATTTCATCAAATATGAGTAAAAATATGACGGTTGAGAATTTGGTTCATTATTGATTTGGTGATAAAATTACATATCCCTTGATTTGATACAGATTTGATGAAATGATTAAAGCATACTTCTAGATTTTTTTTTTTTTTTTTTTTTTTTTGGCACTTCTCCAATGAATAGGTAAATTTGCAAAAATGGTGATATAGACCATTGCTGTGATTTAACTTTATTATTTCTTGTGTAATATTTGGCACAAATAACAACTATAAGTAAAATTGTAAACTCATTAAAGATCGGGAGAGAAATGATAAGGATGGCTGTAATTAAATTTTAAAACTACTTCAATTGAATGGTTGTGAATAAAGCAAAAAAAAATATAGTAAACACAATTGGAGCAACATTCTTAAATCATAATAATTTGCCATTACTCATCATTAAAATATAATAATAGTGGTAGTACATGCACTAATTAATGTATACATCAGTATATCAATTAGTATTGTATCATTATTACTGACTCCACCTATTATACAAATTATAAATACCTAAAACCTCTAAAATTATGTCACATCATCTATTAGTATATTAATTAGTACATTAATTGATATATATAACAATATGTGACTCATTGAAGATATCCGTACACATTAAATATTGTGAGACATTACTTTAAAACCATCAAATAATTTGTCACGAACTAAAAACTTGACAATTTGAGATAGAGTTTCAAGGAAACTTGGGCCGTCGACAACAATAACCGAGAATATGGAAGGATTTCTAATGTTAGTGGTTAAATATTATCATCCTATATTATCATCCTATATTTTCAACAATTGTATCATCTCTATAAACTATACGGATATTATTAACAATTGTCCTTAAGACACTTTTTCATAAATTTAAAATACTTGAATATAATGCATTGCAAGTAAATGTTATAAGCAGTGGCGTAGCCAAAAATTTAATAGAAAAGGGGCACAAATTAATGATAACATCAATGTTTGGTTTGAGTTTTTTGGATTAAGTTTTTTAAAAATTGAGTTTTTTAATTTTCGTGTTTTTTTGTTTTTAGTCAATATTTTTAAAATTTTAAACATTTTTTTGTTACTTTTTTAGATGCACTTTAGTTAGATATATTTAAAAAGTAAAAAATTTGTGAAAAATATTTTAAAAAATTAATAAATACATAAAAATATAAATAATGTACAGAATTCTAGTATTTTTTTTAAATATATTTTTGGTATTTAGTGAATTTTTAAAAGGTTTTTTTCACAATTTTTTTACTTTTTAGGTATATTTATGTTAGGTATGTCTAAAAATTAAAAAATTTGCTTAAAATATTAAAAAAATTCATTAAAAATAAAGAAATACAGAAAACAAGAAAGTAGAATTTTTTGAAAAGTGTTTTTGGAAAACTCTAACCAAGCAAATTTTTTTTTATTATTTATAATAAACAACAATGAGATATTACTAAACTTAAATATTAAGAATCCATTTGGATAAATGCGAATTTTATATTAAAGGATTTGAGATTAAATTTTATATAAATATTATGGAGTAACTATTTATAGGTAGAATGGAAAATTAACAAAGAAGATAAACTGAGATAGAAATAATATATTTTAGTAGAGAAATTCTATAAAACACACCATAAAAAAAAGTATCTATCATATGTCGCAATTATGATTTTCGTGGTCTTTAGTTATGACACATTATAATATTAGATATAATTTAATTATAATTTCTTGTGGTTGTTATTTTGGTTATGACTATATATCAAGTAATAGTTAGTTATGACTCATTTTGATAGTAGTTATGACCTATTAGAATTTTTTATTTTTTATTTTTATAATTGAAGATGTGTTGCTTGATTATAATTTATATAGTGGTCATTTTAGTTATGAATGAAAAGAAACATATGGAGAACAAACCCTACATGTCAAATATACCTAACAATCCAATAAATTTCATATATCTTCATTGAGGTTAATTATGTTTGTATGTCAATAATGATAGACATCACCATTATATTGAAATTTTCATAAATAATAATATAACTTATCATAATCTCTTTACTTTCAATCAAAATAACCATTATTGTTTTCATAATTTTAAAAATGTCATTGACATTTCACTTTAAATAATATTTTTATAAAATTTGTTATTTAAAATATTTTCTTTATTTTTAAAAAAAAAAATTCCAAAAATTCAGGGAGGGCACGTGACCTCCTAACCCTTGTGTGCCTCGCCTCTCGTTATAAGGAGTATAAAATTAATTAAATTTTTTAGTGAAACTCATAATACATTTAACTATTAATAAGGATGCCAAAACTAAATAGTTTATCTATACTATATATTAAGTAAAAGGGCCTTTTAAACCCCAAGGCTTGTGGAAGCTCCAACATGTCAATCCTAATTTCCTAATTTTTTTTTTTTTAAAAAAAAAAAAATTGACTTGGTGATTGGTTCAAAGATTATAATAATTACACTATTGAATAACGCAATAAATGAAATTCTAATTTCCTTACTTTTTACATCCCCAAAAGACCCATGTAATTATTGTGTAAATGGCTCTTAATTTTTTTCCCTCTTAATTTTTTTGTTTTGTTTTTTGAAAAAACAAATAAATAAACACTTATTAAATTCTTTCAAACTCCTCGGTCAAACCCCATGTATTTAATTTATATATTAAAAAAAATTAAAATAAACATAAATATCTATAATTATCCCGTACATAGCACGGGTGATAGGCTAGTTAAATTTTATGTCTAATTTGACTTCAAAAACAACAACATCCAAATTTCACAAATTGAATGATAACCTTATTAAAACATCCAAATGCAATAATATAATTATGAGAGTTCAAATAACAATTCGTTAAAATTGTTCCAACAACAATCAACAATTGCAGGGAATCTTTGTCCCAGGAGTGACGCAGGAGGAGTCCACTTGTGTCGCATGGGGGCACAATTGTGTGTTTAAAGAAATTAGAAAAATATGAAAATGTATTTTTTTGTTTAGTTTTCAGTTTTTTAAAATAATTTTTTGAGTTTTGAATAATTGCATAATCTGATTTAAGGCAAGACTATAAAAAAAAAAACAAAAATCTATCTTAATGGAACATATTCGAATGAAAATATTACAAAAAATGAAATTTTTATACAGTACAACAATTTATTCTTAAAAAATTAAAAATATATTATGAATAAAATAAACTAAATTTGAATCATAACTAGTTTTATTGTAAATAGAACTTAAATACGAATAAAAATGTGAATTTCAATATCCGATTAATCTAATTGTACATGTTAAATTGTTCAAATAATAAAAGTTAGTTTAAAATGGCGATAGAAGCTCCCTGTTGTAATCACAGTAGGGACCCCTCCCAGGAAACACTAATCGATCACATTTTATACATTATATGATACTAATTATATTACGTAATTGCCAAAATACTAATTTAGTGCTATCAAATGATGTCGATCATAAGCCCTGTTTGGTAAGATTTATTTCCAGCTTATTTCAGTTTTTAGTTTAATTTAAACTATTTTGATGTGTTTGGTTCAGCTTAACAATACAGCTTATAACTTTTTGTAAGTCAAAAATTAACTTATTCTTTGAGTGGGGGAGGAGAAACTTAATTTATAAGTCAAAAATTAACTTATGTTCACAACTATAAACTATGAACTGTTAAATTATAAGTTATAATTACTTTCCCACAACTCAATATCCAAGTTAAGCCTCGGCAATGGGTTGATTCCACCGAAAATACAAGGCCCATGGCCAAGTCCATAGGGTTTGACCGGTCAATGAGATGAGCTCGAGCCAATCCCTTAATTTCCTAAAGCCTAAAGCCTACATGGGCTTAGGGTTGGGCCTAGCTCACATGGGCCTAATCTGGGCTTTTTGATAGGCTTTCTTTTTATTAAAGTCAAAATACTTTGAAAGTTCTAAAAATTATAATACAAAATTTTGGGATGCATTATAATAATAGAATTGAATATTGAATCATGAAATAAAAAATAAAAAATCAAAAGCTTAAGTTTATTTATTAAATTATATGATTACATTCATTATGATCATATTATTAAATGGCATGCATCTTTGATCTCGTGAGTATATAATTACCAGTTTCATTGTTGGTCAGTTTATCAATTTTATAATGAGCGATGCTCTAGACCCCCAGCAACCCCATCACCCCCACACACATTTGTGTGAGGGAGGGAGGAGAGAGAGAAAAAATAAATAAAAAAACAAAAAACAAATATAATGTGTGACTACAAATTAATTGGGAGTTGTGGAGTTCAAAAATTGTGAGGGCCTCAAGTATTTTCTATTTATAATTAGGGTTTGATTAACAACGTATATGTATCAACAAAAACAAAAAAACAAAAAATGAAAAGAAAGAAAGAAAAAGTAGTATATGGGCTTAAATGGGTCTCTATGATGGGCTTATGACCTTTGAAAGGCCATCAAGCCTGGCCATGGGCCTACCACTCCACCTAAGCCCAGTCCATATATTTTAGAAACGAATTGAGTTGGGCTTGGATTGGGCTAAAGCTTGATGGGCCAAGTCAGGCTCAAGCAGTGATAGATTTTATTTATATCCAAAAAACTATTAAGTACTGACAATTTCTCAAGATACTCTGTTCAATTATTTAAAATTATAATTTACTCTCTGTATGCCCCTATATTTTTTTTCAAATTACCTTTCAAAGTACACCCAAATAGTAAATCAAAAATGTCTAAGACCCCATTTTTTTCCCACCCCCTTTGACCCCCTCTCTCTCTCATTGGTTGGATTTTCTTTTTTATTTATTTTTTCCCTTGTCCTCCAATCACCACCCGCCACGTGTGTGTGAGGTGGTGCGGGTGGTGATTGGAGGGGGTCTCCATCACTCCTCATAGTAAATAATGAACAAATGTACACCCTATATTTTTTTTTCCAAATTACCCTTCAAAGTACACCCAAGTAGTAAATAATGAACAAATAATAAAACCCAAATTATTTGAAAAACTTTTCAAAAACCTTTCTCTTATTTACTTACAGGGAACACGACAAGGAACACGATATCGACGAAGATGGCACCAGCAAAAGAGAACGAGAGGGTGAACTTTTTCACGTTCGAGCTTGAAACTTGAGAATCTTGTGTTCGTATTTGCATTCACTGAGCTTGAAGCTTGAGAACTGCGAGCCAACTATCGACCTTCGACCATAGTCATCCGCCAGAGCTCACTTACGCCATAGAGTGAATCAGATTCTTTCTACATACTTGAAATTGAATTAACGAAAAAAGTTACCATGTTCGAACTTACAGAGATGAATAAAGTCACCATGTTCAGACTCACAGTGCCAAATAATATTGTTTGGTTTGGACTTTCAGATCCTAACAGAGTAAATTTGTTCAAATCTGAAAGTCCAAACAGTAATAACGTTAAACAAGCTGAATATCCATTTTTACGTTAAAAAAAAAAAACACAGAAATCAAGAATTGTAGTTTGATATTATGTGAATATTTACTTGCTCTTTGATGGGTTGTTTCCAAAAATAGTTTTCATTATTATATCATCCATTGTTTAACTTTATTTAAGCTTTCTTCTATTCACAAGGATAAGAAATAATATATTGATGATAATGGTAAGTTTTGGCGGGGTGGTTTGGAGTTTTTGAGTGAGGAAGAAGAAAAAGAAGAAGAGAAAGCAATTGAAACTTGAAGAAAAATATGATAAATATGTGTACATGATTAAGGTGTACCATGAGAAAAAAAAAATATTTTAGAGTTTAATATGTTTTGTTCTTATTAGTAAATTTGTATTAGGGTATAATAGGAATTAAAATTTTAAAAGAGAGCTATTATTAGCACCTGTCTAATTTCTTTAGACCCACTATTTCTTTGAGTCCCACTCTAAATCCTAAATTTCAATAAGATTTCTTTGAACACTCCACTTAATACCAAATTTACCCCTATGCATAATATATCACACCCTAGGACACACCTACCTAATTTTGCACACCCTCTCTCATTCTCCTTTTGATGACCGTCCATCTCCTGTTGAAAAGAACACCAACGGTTATTGCGTAAATAAACACCACTCAGTGAAGAACATTACATCAACAGTCTATCATTAAAATTCCTGTCAACTTTCAACGAAAGGAGGAATCGACTCGACGATGTCTAAAGAATATTGTCGGAAAACTCGTCGGAAATTCTTGTCTACCATTACAAAAAATTCAACATAAATTCCTCTTAGGTAAAATCCTTACAAAACACACAATATGATATTGAAGATACAAAAATAGAACTGTTCGGCACATCAGTACTGACTATCTACATTATTGTTCGAAACCCATATATTAAACTAAATTTTTGTATTCAGTTCTATATAACTAAACGTAATCTTAACAGTCGGCAAATTAGTACTGAACAGCTCGAACAAAACAATAACGATTGAAAACAACTGAGAATGTTAATACAAAACAGACAAACTTACAAATGGAATGCCAGCCTTGTCAGAATTGTTGACATCATCCTCCATTACTCTACAAGGTAAAATAACCGATGAAGAGTAATACGTTGGACTTGAAAAGAACTTTCTGGTTCATAAGGGTTTATAATTGTGATGAAGAGGATACAATCAAGATTTAAGATGGTTACGAAGAGTAACAGGTTTAGGGTTTATGTTGGTTGGTTGGTTATGAAGAGTAACATGTTTAGGGTTTAGAAATGTGGAATATGTATAGCTAGAGATAGAGGTAGAGGTGAAGGTAGATGTATAACATTGTAGAGTGTTAGTTCTTATTTGGTAGGTGGGTGTTCCATTAAATGATATCTTTTAATATAATTTCACTTCAGGATATAATTGTAATAAAAAAATTAGAAATTGGGGGGTCTAAAAAATTTAGGCATGTGCTAATAGCAGCACTCTTTTAAAATTTTAGTTGAATGCACTTAATGATTTTTTTGGATCCATGTGTTAGGCTTGGTTTGGGAAGTTTGAATTTTAACTTAAAAATCAAAAAGTCACTAAAAGGGGCATTTTGGGAACTTGCTAAAAAAGAAAACTGTTTGGCTTTTTAGTTTTTTATACAAAAAAGCCACAAAAGCCAGCTTTTTTAGCCAAAAAAGCCACCAAAACAGCCAAAAATCCAAAAAGCCAATTTTTTACCGACTTCCCAAAACACCACTAAAAATGTAAAAAAATCAACAAAGTATACAAAATGTCAACTATTCTCTTTTCTCTCTACTTTTTATTCATTTTTTTCGTAAAAAATTAAAAAATTATTACAAACATATAATTTTTTTTTATCTCATAATTTAACCAAAAAATTAAAAAATTGCTAGCATGTTCCAAACAAGATCTTATTTTACAAATATTTGCTCATGTTTCAATGTATTTTTAATTATAATTTAATTTTTTTGAGATTTTAACTTCAACTGACCTTTTAGTTTAGTAAATATTAATTACGGTATTATTATTCTAAAAAATTAATAAATATATTACATGTTTCATAATTTCGTTTAAATTCTAAGACAAAATTTTAATAAAAGATGTTAAATATAACAAAATAATAATTCAAAATATGATTAAGGCCAAGTTTGGGAAGACTAAAATAAGTGCATTTTTTGACTTTTTATGAAATATGGGTTGGATTTAGGTTGGGTTTGAAGTGATGTGTTAGAGAGGTGATGTGACTTAAATAGGATAGTGACTTAAATAGGATAGTGACTTTTTGACTTTTTAAATTTTTTTGAGGATGCCAAACTTGGCCTAAATAGTTGCATTTCAAAATTCAACCGAATAAATTGAAAATGAGTCATGATTATGATTTAAAGAGATACTGTAATTTATCCAAAAATTTAGGACAAATTATGGTGAGGATCATCAATTATGCGCGTCTTCTATTGGGCAGGCCCGTAGGGAATCGTGTCTGATTGCTTTTGCGCACGTGTATGTTCATTAGATTATCATAAAAAACTGTTTTTCTTTTCTTTGTTTTTGTGAACAGCAATATTGGGACATTTGGAAATTTGTCAAAAAAAAATGGAAAGTCAGCTTTTTAATTTATTTTAAATTATATTATTTTTTACATAAAAAATTTTAAAAATTAATTTTTAACTATTTTCTCAAAACACTCCATGATGTCCTCCTTTGGCAAAGAGTTGGGTTCTCCTTTGGCAAAAGAGTTGGGTTTTTTTAGAAGTGAGTTGGCTTTTTAATTTTTTAATTTTTTAATTTAGGGTTAAAAAGTTTTATAATTTGCATGTAATAGTTTATTTTATTGATTTTTTAATTTATTTTATATTTGGGTGGCTATTTTAGTCTAGTAATCCCATGCCAAACTAATACCTTGTTTGTTATAATTTTAAAAAATCAAAAAATCACTATCCTATTTAAATCACATCATTTTATTTAAGTCACATCACCTCTCTACCATATCACTTCAAACCCAACTCATACCCAACCCATATTTCATAAAAAGTCAAAAAGTTCACTTATTTAGATCATCTCAAATCACCCCGAAGTCTAAAAAAATATAAAAAGGCAATATAAGTTGAATAAATTAATAAGATAAAATATCACATCTAAATTATAATCATTTCACTTTTTTCTCTCAAAAAAATCCGAAAGTTAAAAAAAATTCTCAAACGAAACTAATTTAACTAGTCTAAAATTAGTCAAAAAACTAAAAAGTCAGGCAAAAAAGTTTTTCTCAAACAAATCCTATGAATTCAAACTTAATTATTTAAAAATTATTCATAATTATCATCTTATAATTTAGATTTATTCTATATATATATATATAGATTCTATACTATATAAATTTAATCTTCACCACACAATTTCTTGCCCAGAAAAATCTAAGAATTTAAGGTCTTGTTGGGGAATAACCTACTTTAACATTTTTTGATTCTTTACAAAAAAAAAATATATATATCTATATATTTTTAAGAAAAAAGTAATTAATATGATAACTAATAATTACATATTAATTTTTTAACTAAAATATTTAAGTTTGGGTCCAGACTTTTTCTTTTGTGAGTGGCCTCACAATCATCACTTTTTCTTTTTTCTTTTTTTATAAAAAAAATGTAAAGAAAAATAATAAAAATTTGGATAGGAAAAAAATAATACTAAAATAATTAAAAAATTTATTTATACAGAAACTCTTTAAACAATTGAGAAGTATTATTTTAACTCTCTAAATTTAAAACCATATAAATATTTCTCCTATATTATTGACTTAGTGGTTGTGTAATACCTTTGGGCTCCGTTTGTTTTTAGAGATAGAATGGAGGGGATTTATAGCGAGAGGATTAATAGTGAGAGGATTGTTAGTGAAGGGATTAATAGTGAGGGGATTAAGTAAAATTATGTTTGTTTTGATAATAGTTGTTAGTGTAGGAATTATTAAATTATTTTTATATAAAATAACAAAACAAATATAAAAAATATAAAAAATTAAACATTAATATTTTAAAAAAATTCCCAATATATAAAAAAAAAAAAAATTTCTAATCCCCTCACTATTTTTCTAATACCATCTCAATCCTCCTTCCAACCTCCATCTATATCACCTCCTCCATCCTAATCCCCTCCCCAACTCTACAAACAAACACAATACTAAGGTCTCGTTTGGGAACAGACTATTTTAGTAACTTTTTGACTTTTTGGCTAAAATATGAGGTAAAAAAAACTAGTATGTTTGGGGTGACTTTTTGACTTTTTACGAAAAGATGTGCAAAAAATAGAGAAAAAAAAGAATCTTTGACTTTTTGGTATATGTTATAGGCTTTTTGACTTTTTTAGTAACTTTTTGATTTTTTTGGCTAAAATGTTAATTTGCCAACGATGCCTAAATAACCCCACCTCCATCCTAATCCTCTTCCATCTATTTAACTCAAAAACAAACGGGGCCTTGTAGTATAAAATCTCGAGTTCAATTCCTATGAAAAAGAATTTGATATTCTTTGTGGTAGTTTATCTCTCTTCTATTATATACTTAGTGGTGGTTGTATTGAGCTTGGACTAGTTGGTTGTTAGATTTTGTTAACTTTCTAACTATTATGGGTTAATAATTTGTCTGATGATGTAAGTATTTCTCATATTTGTAATCACTTTTCTATCTATTGACGACGACGACAACAACATCAACAAAATTGAGAAGTATCATTTTGTCCCCTTAAACTATAAAAATGTACAAATTGACCCTCTAAACTATTGGCATGTTTCATTTTAACCCCTTCCGTTAATGGCTCAATTTGTACATATTTTTAATTTAGAGATATTTGTACACTTTTATAATTTAGATAGCCAAATGATATTTCTCAATAATTTAAGGGATTAATTTATACGTTTTTATAGTTTAAGAGGTTAAAGTGATACTTTTCAATGATTTAGGGAGTCTTAATGTAAATAACCTAGTTAAAAATCTTAATGAATTTATCAGGTTTTTATGAATATTTTTGCACACTAACATAGAAACTAATAATAATAATTAGTCATTAATTAATTATTAACACTTTTCAGTCCAGTATATTATAAAATGTTTAACCCACATAAGTGGTAGATCTTTTAAACCATCACAATTATGACACATAAAATGATAAATCCTTTTATATATATAAATATGATCATTATAATATTATTATATTTGTGAAGGTCAAGTTTATGTATTAATACCTATTTTTGGGTCAATTTTATCGAGGAAAACTTATCGAGATGTGTAATTTTTTTATGACAATCAGTAAAAAAAAAATTGAAAAAAAAAAGGTTACATAATATAATGATGGGATTTAAATTCAAATATGTCATCTAATATTGAAATGCCTCATCCACTAGGTTAACTCATTTTAATCTTATATGGTAGGATTCAGAGCCCCTATTTTTTGTGCTGAATATTGTTGCACATGAGCCGGGCATAGTATTTGACAAGAAAATTATTCAATGTTCTCGGAATATCACATATACTCTTTAACCAATCATCATTCAATATATCCCACCATATTTCCTAATCACCCAACATAATATCCCACCTACCAAAATATACCATGTATTTATACTTTGGAATTACTAAATAATTACTTGTATTCCACATTGCCAAACAAGCCTCTGTTGAGAAGCGTTTGCGTATGGTATGGAGTAATTATATTGTCGTTGAGAATTTTATATTGGGGATATGTCTAATTAGTAATAGGGGCCTAAATGATTATATAATCCTAAAAATAAAAAAAGTGGTGAAAAGAATGATAAGATACCATTAGATAGGCACATAATTACATCATCTTCCTAACTCAATGATAATTTCTAATATGGCCGATGATTAATTTTAGCTAATCCATGACGTTGATCCATTGCACGTGGCTTGTATGCACACACATAGGTATATGCGTTAGACACAATCACTACTATGGATGAGTTTGAATTTTCTTAAATCATGTTTGTTTAGACCGATAATGGGATTTGATTAATAATCTATCGAGATATATAATTTGATTTTTTGTTAACAAAATTGAAATTCGAATTAAGAGTTCATCCGAATATACCTCCAATATGAAGAAACTATAGGGTGTCTGAGATATAAAATGTAGAATTAAGAAAACGTTCAAATTAATTAATTAAATTATAAAATATATAAAATTTTGTCAATCCTTCCACATAAATCTAGACCCGTTGAGCAGAATTTGAGTCTAAAGTTTCAACTCACAATTAAAAAAACAAAACAATTAAACTTAATCCACCCACAGGTTAATCTAAATTCTATTTTGAAGCTCGACCGTCTTACCTAATATGCCCCGAGGCACTGCATACATTAGCTTCCGACAACATGGCTCATCCTCACAAAACAGCATATCGATATGTGATTGGTCGATTGACTCTTCACACCTCATGAGGTTGAAATGTGGGTCCCAATGGCAATGACGTAGCATGCCACGTCAGAAATTTGGACACATATCACCCCATACTTTAATTGGAAACAATTTTTTAACTTCTAAGTGGAATCTAACAGTATATCATATTCGGTAGTTAGGGTTGATAATTATAAAGTTTAAACTTGTTTTTAAAGTTAAGTGGCTCCATTCAAATTTTAATAAGTATATCATGGACTTTTGTGACACATGGTGGACTATGGATCCTAGTCTATCATAAAATTTCTTTGATAGAGGAAATTAATTTTTTCAAAAACTTTATTCATGAAACTCTTTGCAAAACTTTCTAGATGTAATTAGTCGCATGACAAAGCAAAATGCTTACTGTGTGGCCTATGCTTATAGAGTTCTATTTTACAATAAAATTATGTCGGTTGACTAAAATTCACTTACGTATGTTTAGTTAGGAGAGTTGAGAAACGATTTGAAAAGAAAAATGAAAAAGGTGTGTGAAATTAAGTGAAATGTAATTATATTTTGTTCATATTTTATCTATATTTTCTCTTTTCCTTTCCAAACCCCTTCCTAAATTTCCCAACCAAACATAACGTTAATGTCTTTTCTCTTGAAAATGATCTAATATAAAACAAGTAATATTACAAACTCAGAAAAATTATCTAAAAAGAAAAATCAATAGCCTATAATTATTAGTCCACACTCCACTAATTTTAAATTTACACTAGACGCTCACTTTTTTGAGGATAATATGGGGTACATTTTTATGATCCATGATATTTTTTTTAATATAAAATAAGAAAATCAAACGGCCCACAAACACCCAAGGCAACTTAATTCAGTACCCCCCAATGACCTACCAAACCAGAGGTCATTTTTAGTGAGCTGTATAAAATTGATAGGCACCGCACTTCATTTCCTCCCCAAACAAACAAGAACTCTTCAATTGAATTTGTCCAAAGCCTTTTCCACCAACAAAGCAAAAAAAAAAAAAAAAAAAGAGACCATTTTGAGTGATGGGTTATTATGGAGGAGGATGCAAAACATGCTATGTGAATCCAGGTCCTCAGCCATACTCAGTTCTCGTAATCCTAGCATTGATCGCCATCTTTCTTCTCATCCAATGGCTAGCCTCTTCTTGTCCGACTGTTGTTGAAGAGACTAAGGCTAGCTTCAATTGGCTTCTTTTATTCCTACCAATAGCCTTACTCTTCGCGGTTCGGTGCTTGTCGAGTTTCGATGGTTCGCGGCGGCCCTGCCCTAGGCCGCCGTGCTACCGCTGTTGTCGGCCCCACTGCTATTGCCTCTAAGCTTGCGGCAGCCCCACCTTGATGTTACTACTGCTGTTGGAATAAATATTGAATACAACGGTGCACGTTGGGTAACTAATTATGTGTTTTGGTTGGTTCACTTATATTATATTGTAATTTGATGGTGTAAAAATTGTGGTGTGTTTATTATAGAAGAGAAATGCTATATATCAATGGTGCAGTATCTTTCATTTTATGTTTATATATATATATATATTTAAATTAGAGCCTATGATGAGAGAGTTTTTCATTGAATGAATTACTCTTATGTTGTGTTTGGTTAGGGGATTTGGAGAGAGATTTGGAAAGGGAAAGGGAAAATGTGTTTTTATTCACATTTCACTTACCTTTTCCATTTCCCTTTCCAAATCCTTTCCCAAATCTCCCAACCAAACACAGCATAAGAAAAATTCATAGACTTGTCATTAGAACAAATATTGTACATTGTTTGAAGATTTGTTGTCTGAAATCTGATTTGGATCACACACAAAAAACAAAAAAACAAAAAGAAGAAGAAGAAGAAATATGAATGGAATAGAATGGTTTTTTGTATTATTTATTTTTTTCTTTGCAAATCTAAGATTTAAACGTAACATTACTATTATGTAATTATTTTATCCGGAGCCTATGATTATATATTTGAAAATAAGAAATATTTGCAAAAACAAGTATAAAGTAATTATAAAAATATAAAGGCCTTACAAGACCCTGGTTTTAGGATTGGTCATCTCGATCGAATCAACCGAGATCCTGAAGACAATAGCTCCCTTCCAACGCAAGAAGAAGAAGAAGTTAACTTTAGAGCACATAACTGGCGAAAATTTAAATTAAAAAAAAAAAAAATCCAATTTCTTGCTAGCACTTCTCTCTATAATCAAAAATCGTGTAGCCCTTTGACAATAAACCCTAATAAAAAATCACGATTTGAAAACAAAAAAGTTCAATGAGCCTTTCTTTTAGTTTCAAAGGTGAGAGACAACACTAGACAAAAATCACGATTTGAATGAAAAAAAGTTTGCTCAAATTTTTTTTTTTTAATTTCAGAGGTGCTGACTTAAATTCAGCTCATAACAAGGTAAAGGGTTACATGCATATGCTTTTTTTTTTTTTTTTTTTCTTTTTTTACTTACATTAAATCACAGAAATCATTTACACTTTAATATTTTTGTAATGTAATTACTTGCTTTATATTTAGCCAGAATGAGTATTGATTTCTATAAATTTTCTCCCCATGATATGAGGGGAAGATTCATGTAACAGGGTGGGCAACTTTGTTCACATGTGGTAGTAGTAGTGGGTGGGACATAGCATGTGAGTAGGAAAGTTAAATATGACAACGCCACTTTATCTACTTTACTAATCCTCCCAAAAACACCTCACTTCACTGTCCTTCCCTGTGGTCCCACTGCTACGGTTTCAAGCCTAGGAGGACCCCTCCTCACCAAAACGTAAATTATTTGGGAAAAAAAGGTCCCAACATGTTATTAGAGATAGAGCCATCAATCCACACATTTTTTTCTTTAAATAAGAAAGTTTTAAAATAATTATATTATAAGTAAAAAAAAATGTGCTAATCTGACACAAAAGATTTGCACTAAAATTAGGTTTGGCATTCTCTAAAAAAGTTAAAAAGTCAAAAAGTCACTATCCTATTTAAGGTTAAGTTTGGCATCCTCCAAAAAAGTTAAAAAGTAAAAAAGTCACTATCCTATTTAAGTCACATCATCTTATTTAAGACACATCACCTCTCTATTATATCACTTCAAATCCAACACATATTTCATAAAAATTTAAAAAGTACACTTATTTACAACATTCCAAACAACCCCTCACATTACTTCCCTATCACATCACTTCAAACTCAACTCATATTTCATAAAATATCAAAAAGTATACTTATTTAGAACATTCTAAACAATCTTCGAAACATTATTGCCCGAATGACTTGATTACCAAAAACGACGTCGTTTTAGATAGTTTTTTTTTTTTTCCCCTTTTCTTTTCCCCCTCTATTTGCTCTCTCAAACAGACAGAAAAAGGAGACCGAAGAAGAAGAGAGAAGGGGGAGGAAGAGAGAAGAAGAGAAGGAGAAATGGGTTTGCTCGCAGAGAAGGTGATGGCGGCGCTGGTGGGTGGAGAGGTGGAGTCATTCTCTCCCTTGAACTCTCCATCTTCATTGATTTATTCATTTCTTGATTTATTTGTTTTGGTTTGTGGCTGTAGGTTTGATTTTTTGTTTTGATTTTTGGATTTGATTTGTTTGATTAGTTTTGATTTTTGGTTTTTGGGTTTGATTTATCTGGTTTTGGTTTTTGATTGGTTTTAGTTTTGGGGTTTTATTTGTTTGGTTTTGATTTTTGGTTTATGGGTTTTGATTTTTGATTGGTTTTGGTTTTTGGATGATTTTTGAATTTGATTTTTTCCGAGTTTTGATTTTTAGGATTGGTTTTTGATTTTTACCTATTTGTTGCCATACACTCTGTGAGTTGTCATTAGCCTCTCCTCTTCTTCATAGAGGGAGAGATAGGGAACAGACAATGAAGAAATAGAGGAAGGAGGGAAAGAGGAGAGAGAGAGAGAGGGGTTGAAAAGTCAAATATCGGGCTACTTGAGCCACAAAAAACTCAAGCTATGTAGCAGAATTGTTGCGTTAAATACAAGAAAGACTTACATCAAACACACAATAGACTTGTAGCATCATGAAATGAAATAATATTTTCACTGTTTAACTGAAACGCAATTTTCACTCTTTTTTTTTAGAAGTTACACAAGTGAAGAAATTATCAAAGTCGTGTCATTGTTTGCAATAAGAAAAATGGTATAGTAATTGAATTTCTATATAATAAAAAATTCATTTAGAATGTTGGGAGAATTGTATTTTTTTAATTATATGTTAGTGAGTGTTTTGTTTTGAAATTAAAATACTACCAAAAAAATAAAAATAAAGAGTCAGATCACAAACTAATTTTTTATTAAGAATACTCATAAAGTCCCACATCTTTTCTTTTTCTTTTTCTTTTTTTTTTTTCTTTTTTGTTCCCCACTAATTATATTATGAAGTAGGAAAGAAGTTACACAAGTGAAGAAATAATCAAAGGTCATGTCATTGTTTTGCAATAGGAAAAATAGTTACAAGAATAGAATTTTTATGTTAAAAAAAAATCATTCAAAATGTTGTGAGAATTGTATTTTTATTTTATTTTTTAAAATTTTATGTTACACTAGTGAGTATTTCATTTTGAAATTTTCAAAAAATAAAAAAAGAAAGAAAGAAAAAAAGAAAGAAGAAGAATAGAGTCATATCACAAACCAATTTTTCATTTAAGAATAGCCACAAATACCAAAACAAATGTATAAACCAAAAAATGAAGTAAACACTTATACATTCACGAGTAATGTCACATTTATCGAATTTTAGTTTGCCAAATCGTTTGAATTTGTGCATGTCAATCGATAGGCCAATCATCTGGCAGCAAGAGTGACAGTTGCGGTTGATAAGGGTGACAATCGCGATTAACAAGGGTTGTACTAATCGTCTGAGTAGTCGTCCGAACAATCGTCCAACATGTACCAATTCAAACAATTAAGACAAACTCAAATTTAATAGATGAACCATTTTTGTACATTCACACAACTACCTTACATTGACCACAAAAAAAAAAAAAAAAAACACATCCACCATTTACTTACCAAGCAAGCAAAAGGTTACAAACACCATCTTTTTCTTTCTTATTTATTTATTTATTTTTGGCACATTAGATGCGAAGGAAGAATTGAACATGACTTCTAACATAAAGTCAAAGTATATATATATGCATATATATTTGGGTGAAAAAGAAAGAGAAAGATAAATTACACTTAACACCCATATACTTTATACACAAAATTACACCTTAACCGCTTTATTTTTTATGGTGATAATCAATTCCAACATTTCACACCACAGGTTATTTTCAATGGATCAGGACTTCCTTGACTGGGTGACACTGCAACTTGTCATTGACCATCACAACCGAAAATAGAGGTCGAAAGTAAAATTTTACGTAAAATGTTGGGTGCCAAGTGTAATTAACTCAAGAAAACCCAAAGGGAGAATTTCTTCAACTAATCTAATCCAAAAACCACTTCGAGTAAAATGAGGACCCATAAGAAACTAACAACAGAAGCACTGCCACCAAGACCGCAGCAACACCCCAAGGCAAGCCACTTCTTTGGTGGCGGTGCTCAGGCCGCGAAGACCAGAAGCCGAACGTCATCCCATTGGTTAGTCCTGAAAGCAAGATGAGGACCAGCAATATGGGCAACAAGACAGGGAAGAACAGCTGGAACTTGCTCTTGGTGTGTTCCATGATCTGAGTCTTGTAGTTTGTATACTGGGAAAGTGACAACAAGAAAATGACAATGGCGAAGACACTGAGCAACGGGAGTGGCGGGGCGGAGTTGGAGGCTGAGTAATTCATCTGTGTGTGTGTGTGTGTGTGAGTTGGGGTGGGTGGGTGGGGTGTTGTGCATGAATGGTTTGTATAAGCAGTGAGAGAGAGACTGAGTTTGCTTTACAATTTGGGCAGCTTTAGCATATATGCTTTGAGTATGGATTCTTCCTAACCAACTTTGTTTTTGGACTAATGCCCACTCAAGGAGCTGATTCCAGTGTATGAAAGAAGTGTGCGAAACATGCATTTACTTGAATAGAAAGTTTTTCAACAAGTTACTAGAAAATAAGAATGTATTAACTAAATTGCATTGAGTAGATAAAAAGGAAATCCTAAAATAAACAAATTTCATGAGAAAAGTAAAAATTCTCATGTTTTTGCAAAAAATGCAAAGCACTAATTTCTAAAATCAATTATATGATTTCTACTAAAGCTCATCATTGGACTAAAAAGACCGAGCCCAGCGGACTTTAACTGGCCTGAACTGTATGAGGCTTGGGTTGCGCCTAGGCCTAGGGTTTGTTTGCAGTGTAGCTCAGCCTGGCTACCCACCTACCTGTTGGCCAGTGAGAGGAGGCTCGATGGATTGCAAGGCAGACAAAATATATATATATATAGAAGGAAACAATATGGGAAACTGAAAATAAAAACCCCCAAAAAATAGCCTAAATCTCAGCCCATTGGGTTAGGCCTGCTGGCTAGCCCGCAAAAGCCCTCCTATTAGCTCATTTGGGCCAAGTCCTTTGAGTAGTGCTTGAGCCTAAGGTTTTGATAAACAGCCCAGCCCGTTAAAAAAAGCCTGCTAGCTTAAGCCCCTGAGCGGGTTGGACATCATTTGTCTGGCCTGTTCTTTCCTGATGCTGACCCTTGATTTCTACTTTCTTGAATACTTTTCCTTTTCTTGCATGCATAACTCCAGAAAAAGAAAAGAAAAAAGAAGAGGGTAATATAACACAAACCATGTTTGTCAGTAGTCAGAACATGCAGTGTCAAATTATCATTCTAATGGGCAAGTCAACATAGCATCAAATTAAACATATATGCCATTATGTTGACAATTATTCTATACCTTAATATTTCTTGCTCAAACAGATGGAGCAACCAAATCAAAGCGAAATGATTGTGGCCGGGAAAATGTAAAATGATCAAAATCCTACCAAACCGAACTAGTTCAAATGCTTGTCACATGACGCTTCCAACATAAAGGTGATTCCATAACCATTTATTTGCCCAGGTGCCAAAACCACCATGCATGATCATGCAGCAACCTTCTTGGAAGTTACAGAATTGACAATGGTCGCAAACTCGGGACCCTGCACCACATAAAATCAACTTTTGATCATGAATACACCAACACCTTTTCAGGGAATGAAATATCCCAAATCTTTTTTGTTTTTCCATGACAAACAAGGATTATACTTTCCAAATTGTCAACAAGTAGCCGATATGAATATCAAAAGTAGTTATTGTGAGAATATATTGTGTATTTTCTATTATTTTCCAAATTAGGCATGATTGTGGTTGTACAAATTAGGGTCCTATTAGAGGTATGGTTGTGTTAGAGTCCTATTAGAGGCATAATTGTATTCTCCCTTTTGGTTTAGTATTTAGGGCTATATAATCTAAGGTCTGATTGTAATCATTAACACATTGAATATACGAGATACATAAAAGCTTTCAGGAATCTTACATGGTATCAGAGCCACTCTGAACTGAAACCCTAGAAGCTGTCCATTGTCTCTCAGAAATCAACCCTCTGGTTTTATCTCTCTGAGTTGCAGGTCGTGACTCCCTCTTCTTCTTTTGTGTTCGTCTAGTTCGAGCGAAGGTCCTGAGTTGTCCTTTGTCTGGTCATCTGGTTCGTTTCTCAGGTTCTCTGCCTCACGGGTCATTTGCGAAAACCCTAACCTTTGGTTCGTGATCTGTCACTGGACTTGTGAAGTTGAGCCGTCGTCATCGCTGGTTCTCTCCTGCTTCGATTCACACGATCGAAGAGCTGTCTACCCTTGCTCCTCTCGATTTGCTTCAACTTCGGCCCTTTACTCTGTGCTGGCTGCTCCAGAGTCAACTTCGACTCTTGTCTCTCTCTCTATGTGGTTCGAAGTTGACCCACCTGGTTATGAAATTACCCAGTTCTCTTTTATTCTTATTTGGACCAAACAAGTTCCTTGTTATTATAGTTTGACCCCTCATATTTTGATTATTACACTTGAACCCCTGGTTTGGCTACTTTATTTTATTACACTTTAACCCCTCAATTTTCTAGTTATTACGATGTCTCTGGCTTTTAATGAGTGTGTCTTCTGTCATCAGAAGGGCCATTGGAAGTACCACTGTCAAGAAAGGACGTCAGCCTGCCTCATTTTTTCAGCAATCTCAGAACCACTTCCGGGCTCCTCCCACTGCGCATGTTGCATCTGCTCCGACTCCTGATCTTGATTTGGCTTCCTTGACTGCTCAGATTAGTCAACTTCAGCATATATTGTCTACCTCTCAGCCATCTCCATCTGCTTCCGTTGTTTCATCTCTTCATTCAGGTTTGCTTGGGTCTTCTTCAGGTATCTCTTCGTCTGTCTGGCTTTTTGACTCTGGTGCCTCTCATCATATGACTCCCCATCTCTCCTTACTTCACAATTGTACTCCTCCTCCCTTTCCTATTACTGTCAATGCGGCTAATGGATCTGGTATGTCTGTTGTATCTGTTGGGTCTGTCCTACCGTCTGCTATGTCTGTTGTCTCTATTCCATCTGTCCTTTATGTTCCTCAGTTATCTGTCAGTTTATTATCTATCAATCAGCTTGATGCCGCTGGTTTTGATGTTATCTTTTCTTCTGCTATCTATTCTGTACAGGATCGAATGTCTAAGCAGCAGATTGGGACCGACCGTAGAATTGGAGACCTCTATGTGGTGGAGAGCTTGCATCTGCCTATAACAACCTCTTTGACTGTCTTTTCCTCTTTTCAGTTAGATTCTCTGTCTAGTCCTTTCTACTTATGGCATTCTCGATTAGGGCATTTGTCTGCTGACTGCTTACGGTTTTTAGCTCAGTCAGGTATTTTGGGTAAAGTTTCTCCTAGTGAACTTACTAAATGTCGGGGGTGTAAACTTGCCAAAATGACATCCTTACCTTTTTGTAAAAGTACTTCTATATCTGATACACCGTTTTCTTTAGTTCGTACTGATGTTTGGGGCCCTTCTCCTGTTCTCACCAAAAGGGGTTCTGCATACTATGTGTCATTTGTTGATGACCGCACCCATTACACTTAGGTTTATCTTATGACTCATAAGTCCGATTTCTATCAAATATACCGTACCTTTCAGTCTATGATTACTACTCAGTTTGGGTCTACAATTAAAGTGTTACGGTCTGACTTGGGTGGGGAATATTTTAAAAATGAGTTCTGTGAGTATTTGGCCAATTTAGGTACCATTCACCAAACTTCCTGTACAGATACACCTGCCTAAAATGGTCGAGCCGAGCGTAAACACCGTCATCTTCTTGAGACCGCTAGGTCTCTTCTTCTCCTTGCCTCAATTCCGACTCCATTCTGGGGGGAGGCAGTTCTTACTGCTGCTTTTCTTCTCAACCGCATGCCTACTCCCCTTCTTTCTGGTCGGTCTCCTTATGAGGCTTTGTTCTCCCAAATTCCTAACTATTCCCTCCTTCGTGTGTTTGGGTCTGCCTGTTTTGTTCTTCTTCCCCGCAAAAATAGGACCAAATTTAGTACCCGGTCTGTCCTCTGTGTCTTTTTAGGTTATAGTCCTACTCAGAAAGGTTATCGATGTTACGACCTTGTTTCCCGTCTTCTTTATGTCTCTCGTCATGTTTCTTTTCTCGAAGGTCTGCCTTACTTTCAGCTTCCTCCTGTCACTGCTCCAGTTTCCAAAGAGGATTTGGTTCACATTAACCCATTTCCTTCTGAGGTACCGTCTGATGAATACATCTCCACAGTTCCTCTTGAGCTTGTTTCATCTTCTCCTCCTGCTTCACCTCTGGCTGTTTCTCCTTCTTCAGTTTCTTCTCCTCCGTTGTTAGTTTATTCTCGTCGTAAGGCTCCTCCTCCACCAGTTGTCTCCACCCCTAGTGCTGATCTCCTGCTTCTGACGACTCTGATCCTACTACACACCGATATCCTCCTCGAGCACGTCATCCTCCAAACAAGTTGTGTTGGTCTAATACTTATGCTTCCTATCGTATTTTTTTGTCTGCTATTCACTCTTTTGTAGAACCTCAGTCTTATAAGGAGGCTTGTCAAGATCCTCATTGGGTTCAAGCTATGGAGGATGAGTTGTTTGCTTTACAGAAAACTAGTACTTGGGAGTTGGTTCCTTTACCTGCTGGTAAGAACCTGATTGGTTACAAATGGATTTACAAAGTCTAGACTCATTCTGATGGCTCTCTTGAGCGTTACAAAGCTCGTCTGGTTGCCAAAGGTTTCTCTTAGGAGTATGGTATCGATTATGAGGAGACATTTGCTCCTGTTGCCAAAATGACTACTGTCTGTACTTTGATCTCTGTCGCTGCTGTTCGTTCTTGGCCTCTTTATCAGATGGATGTTAAGAATGCTTTTCTTAATGGCCATCTCACTGAGGAGGTTTACATGCGTGTCCTCCCCCTGGCCTTCACCATCCCTTTGGACAGGTTTGTCGTCTTCGGCATGCTCTGTATAGTCTGAAACAGTCTCCTCGTGCTTGGTATGATCGATTTCAGATTGCTGTTACCGAGCTTGGGTTTCATCCTTCTGCTTCCGACTCTGCTTTATTTTTGCGACATACCTCGGTTGGTTTTGTTGCTCTCTTGCTCTATGTGGATGATATGATCATCACTGGCTCGGACTCTTCTGCTATCTCTGAGGTCAAGCAGTATCTCTTCCGCATCTTCGAAATGAAGGATCTGGGTCCATTACGGTATTTTCTTGGTATTGAGGTTGCTTATTCTCCCAAGGGCTATTTTCTGTCTCAGGCTAAGTATGCTAATGAAGTCATTCATCGTGCTGGCCTTACTGATACTAAGGTTTTTGATACACCTATTGAGCTTAATGTGAAGCTTAACTCCACTGATGGTGTCTCTCTAGATGATCCCACTTTATATCGCGAGCTTGTGGGTTGTTTAGTTTATCTGACTGTCACTCGTCCTGACCTTGCTTATGTTGTTCATATGGTTAGTCAGTTTGTTTCTGCTCCTCGCTCTACCCATTGGGCTGCTTTGGTTCCCGTTCTTCGCTATCTCAGGGGTACTATCTTTCAAGGCTTATTGTTGTCCTCTACTTCCTCTTTGGACTTGGTAGCCTATGCTGACTCTGATTGGGCTGGTGATATTACTGATCGTAAGTCTACGTCTGGTTTCTGTATGTTTCTTGGAGATTCCTTAATCTCTTGGAAAAGTAAGAAACAATCAGTCGTTGCTCGCTCTACTGTCGAAGTTGAGTATCGTGCTATGGCTCATGCCACTGCTGAGATTGTTTGGCTTCGTTGTCTCTTGTCTGATTTGGGTGTCTCTCAGTCTTCTCCGACCTCTCTCTATTGTGACAATCGCAGTGCTGTTCAGATTGCTCACAATACTGTCTTTCATGAGCGGACGAAACATATTGAGATTGATTGTCACTTTGTTCGCCAACATCTGCAGTCTGCCTCTATCTCGCTTCCTTTCATCCCTTCGGCTTTGCAACTTGCGTACTTCTTCACCAAGACTCACACTACCGCTCGGTTTCAGTTTCTTCTTAGCAAACTCTCAGTGTTTTCTGCTAAAACACCTTGAGTTTGAGCGGGGGTGTGAGAATATATTGTGTATTTTCTATTATTTTTCAAATTAGGCATGATTGTGGTTGTACAAATTAGGGTCCTATTAGAGGTATGGTTGTGTTAGAGTCCTATTAGAGGCATAATTGTATTCTCCCTTTTGGTTTAGGATTTAGGGCTATATAATCTAAGGTCTGATTGTAATCATTAACACATTGAATATACGAGATACAGAAAAGCTTTCAGGAATCTTACAGTTATCACCATCTTAACATCTTTTTTTCTTTTTTATAGGCCCCAAGGAATTGCTAACACATGAGAGGTTTGGATCCCCGAATCTTGGAAGGAGCATACTCCCAAGACCCAAGGCCTTATCACCAGACCAACCCCTTGGGGTTTCTATCTTAACATCTTTTTGTTTTTATTCCATACAATAACGACACAAAATACATACGTCATGGCACAGTTTATATATTTATTGGTATGCTAAAATAATGTCTACTCAAATATGTATATAACATTTTCCTTTACTAATGATGATAGAAATCTTTTCCACCCTAACATGAACATGCACGCTCACAGGAAAAAGAGTCAATTGAAAATGCAGATATCCTAGTGTCTGATTCACAGTCTATAGATAATCTTCTGAATATATTTTATTTTAATCAACATGGAAAGACTAATCATATGATACAGTGCACAAAGGATTTATAGTACTCAATATTATACACAGATTGATTACATATAATACCTTCAAGGAAGCACCGCCTACGAGAAATCCATCAATATCTTCTTGTTTTGCAAGCTCAGCACAGTTGCCACCATTTACAGATCCTGCAGAACAAATTTGATTTCTGATTAGTGATTATGAGCAAAACAACTAATGCTAAATCTTGAATTCTTGGAGTATTCAGACAAATAGAGCTTGTAAGGACAGTGTGGAGGGCACAAATTGCAGAGTTCATAATCATCGGTAAGTACATAATACTTGCTGACATGATTGGAAATGAAGTCTGTCATTAGAGAGAGAGAGAGAGAGAGAGAGAGAGGGGGGGGGGGGGATGGGCAATGAGAACAGTACGCGCATCAGAGTTGCTCCCCGTTAGTCCTTGTGTGTGTGTCTTCAAAAAAGCGTACAAAATAATATTTATCAGCCTATGCAGATTGCATGGAATGGAAGCCAAGCAGTTATTGGCGTCGTGAGTTTAATATGGGAAGGCAGCGAGTATGCTTTGTTTTTTTTTTTTGATCAGCAAAATGGCAAAAACTTATTGATGAAAGAAAGCAATGTACAAGGCCACTAATAACAAACATCAATAAAGGAAAAGGAGAGTTCTCCAAGCATCAAAGCAAGCAAAACCATCCCAACTAGGTTGGCACCGTTAAACAAGCACAATCATTTGCAAGCACTACATTGAGGGTGATGAGTAACCAACCAAAAACACAAACAAGGGAACAAGCACAAACAATAAGAAATACAACACAGACGCTCGGTCCTCTACTGCAGCCAAACAGAGAAGAAAACAAAACAACCCCACCAACTATATCTCCACCTTTCATGTGTTCAAGCACCAGCCATCCAGGAAAGGTTCATGACTTGGGAAGACAATAGCAAGAAAAAACCACACCCACCCCAGACATTAATGCAGACAGTGCCGAAGAAGCTCCAGGTTATGGATAAAGTCATTCACCAAGTATGCTTTGTCCTATTAAATTTTCATGCTTTAATTATCAAGTTGATGGTCTAATTAGTGCATAACTGGTTTTATGTTCTGATGAAGCATATTGGTGTGGATCAAATTCCACGAAGCCTCTAACTAATCTTCAACTTTGTTACTTTAAAAGAAAAAAAAAAGTCGTGTGTTGTGCATATATCTCAAGCAACTCAAGAGGAAACCATTATTGACCATACTGCACCACTCAACCTCGTGTTCAGAGAATCTTATTATCATTCTTCCCAGTTCAAGAATGTAAGTAATATCACAGAGTAGATTATGACATGAATGCTTCGAAAAATGAAGGCTGTGAGATCTTTCTTTATATCTTGTAATATAGGACCAAACAATATGTCACAAACAACGAACTGCAAAAGAATAATTACATGATTATACAGATAATATAAAAAGAAGAATACCTCCATAGATAATACGTGTCTTAGAAGCAACTTCTGCTGAAACATTCTTTCTTAGCCAATCACGAACAGCTACATGTACTTCCTGAGCTTGTTGAGGTGAGGCCACTTTACCAGTTCCAATTGCCCATACAGGTTCATAAGCAATTACTACATTATCCCAACTGGGCACAGCATCTGCATATCATGGACAATGATTTAAATGTGAAAAGATGGAAGACCCATTTCTGGTTCACAATAAAATCCCATAGTCGGTGAATTTCTGAGAAAATAAACACAACCAAGAAACCTTACCTGCAAAAGCCTTCATTTGTTGAAAACAAACATCGAAAGTTTTTCCTTCTTCTCTCTCATTTAATAGTTCTCCAATGCAGGCTATAACTCCAAGACCCTCACTCAAGGCATAAGCAGCCTTCTTTCCTATAAACTGAAAGTGGAGCGTTTCAGTCAAGTACTAAATACATCATACACGGCCTTGATTTGTCATAAAATACAATTAATAACCCAATGATAAAATCCACACAAAACTTCTGCATCATTTTATCTTGTGGAAGTTCCAGAAGTAGAAATTTGATAAACAATTACCTGGTCATCTTCTCCAATAACGTGTCTCCTCTCAGAATGCCCAAGAACAACCCACTTGCAGCCAATATCTTTCAATTGTTCCACACTGCAAACAGAAATGTGAATTTGTTAATCGGGTGAAATTATAAAATTTTAACATAGGCACAAAAGCAACCTTATCTTCCACGGCCTAGAAGAACATGAAAAAGGAACATGCTGGACATTTGATTATTATTGCCTTGATTCAGTCAATATTCTAGGATCTGTTTTTCTATGTAAATATGGAAAGTAAAGGCTGTATAGAATCAGGAAAAATAGGAAAGTAGAAGCTGTCAAATATTAGCTTTAATTAGTTTCCTTTTCTGTTGTAATTGCTCTCTTTATAAGAGAGAATCATGTTCTCATTCTTATGGTGATTAAAAATATATTCCTTCCTCATATTTTCTGAGTTGGTATCAGAGCAAAAACACAGCAGCCCTAAAAACGTCGGAGCCATGTCGGAAGTCACGTCCGAAACCACTTCAACCCCTGCCGCTGCCATTCCGGTGAAAATGTCCAACTCTCACTCTGTCCAAATCACCACCATCTGCCTAAATGGTGATAATTTTCTCCGCTGGTCACAATCTGTCCGGATGTATATCCGTGGGCAAGGAAAGATCGGTTACATCACTGGTGACAAGAAGGCTCCTGCTGTTAATGATCCGCTGTTCAACATTTGGGACGCTGAAAACTCCATGGTTATGACATGGTTGGTCA